>JALBCR010001138.1:0-286160 GCA_030710515.1 Abscondita cerata
AATTGTGTGCTTATGCAAATATTTTTATAGCAAAAATGCTCTACTAACCCAGTGATTTTTGCTACATTTTTAAACACTAGTACTAAAATTCTATTGTTTCGGTAGGCGTATTGACGTACTTATCCTGGTAGTTTTACATGTACTGAGGGCAAAAATGTTAATTTAATCATCTCTCTGCATGATTCAGTACAATAGTCATGAGCTTATTTGCCGGCATAACTTGTGCAATTGCTTTAAAGTTTTGTTTTGACATTTCCTGAATTTGAAAAGAATTTATTTACTTTCTTTATTGATAAAACGGACAAAATCCAAAAATTATACAATACTTGTTGCGTAAGATCCATTCATGCACTAACATTAATACCCGGCGTGCCTGGGTTACGCAGGCACAGTTAAATCATAACAATCTGGTTAATGAAAAATTCTTAACCTTATGCGTTTTATATTAAGTGCAAAATGTACCGAATGTCCATTGAATAAATTAAAACACACTTGCGGAAGTTAATAGGCAAAGTAATTCCCCCCCCCACTTCAAGACAGTTTATAATTTACATTATTGAGGTTTAAAGCCTTTTTAAAATTCGCTTTTTCCGGTCTCGTTGATCTTAGCTGCAGCTTGCGACCCGCATTCTGCATTGAGAAAATTAAAAGATATTATTGAACTAGAATTGGTGTTATAGTATATGGAAAACATTAAAAAATTACATGTTTTCGTGTGATCAGGGGGTAAAGAGTGTTGTTGGTATGTCAGCTTTATTAAATTTTTTTTAAATTAAATGTTTTCAAGTGATCGTTTCTCAAGTTTGCAGTTATTATTGCTTCCTTGACAAAAATTTAACCTTCGAAGTTTACTGGGGAAGTTGAGCTTTTTACTTTTTATTCAAAAGAATGTATTAGAACGACGTGCCGGGTTCATCCCGCGTTATTACAAAAAAATTATTTTAATCCGACTTTTCGTCTTCGTTTCCATCGTCGTTCGTTACGCCAAAACAACCTGTGGTTCATCTCCAACCAGCCCAAGTTCACAATCAGCAGCCGAGCCTCAGGTATTTATGTTTTATTTAAGCAAATATGTTTACGTTCCCAAAAACTTACAAAAAGAGCTTTAATCCTCATGATGTAAATTATAAACTGTCAGAAAGAGTTTTTGTAATTAGGTGCATATTAACTTCCGGTGCGCTTTTAATTCATTGAATAGACATTTTTTGGGTATATTTAACTTATTAATGCAAGACGCGCAAAGGTTAAGATTTTGTATTAGTCAGATTGTTTCGATTTAATTTGTATAAGCGTAACTCAGATAACATTTAATTAGATAAGTTGTTTTATTAATTAAAATTAGCGATCACGTGATCAATTATGATTTTTAATAATTTCCAGAAATGTTAATTCCCTATAAACCTTATGAAATTTTGATAACGACCTTTTCTATTTATATTTTATTTTATTGTTTGTGTTGTATTAACTTTTAACAGATTTGAGACAGTACTTTCTTAGGTAAGTCAACAGAAACTTACCCTGTGGACAGGTTTTCAGTGAACAAGGACTGAAGCTATTTAAAGTCGTGACCTTGTTTGGCGCCTTACCCTTTGACAAATTTATCGATTGTTATTGACGGTTCGCAACCATTTATAACGATCTTACAATTTTACGAGGCAAAATCATCTCATGACCTACGGTGCAACACCTATTTATGTTACGTTTTTAATTTAAATGTAGTCATTAACTTCTTTTGCTTGCAATACAAATGTTGACATTTTATATTTACTGAAAAAGTAAACAGTAATAAAAATATGCTAATTATATTTTCCATCGTAACAACCTCCTATAATGAAACCATATCATGTAAAACATTACTTCAAAAATTCAAAAAGCTTTAAGGTAGATATAATGTTCCGATTGGAGAATATGTAATGTATATATGTAATCTCTTCTAAAAAGTAATCCTAAAATATACCCGTGTTTACATAAAAGCAAAATAAGCAGCCCGCATTATTTAATTTACATAAATATCGTGCAAAATTCGTAAACAATTTTTAAAATGTTCATGTTTCGTATGAAGCAGTACTCATGTAGCTTAAATAAATCCTTAAATTGCAATTTGGGGACTGCTTATTATGTCATGTCGAGGATTAAATTTGTCTTTGTTGTTGCAAAATTGAACTTTACTCATCAACCCACAACGCAATTTTCACACTACAAAAGAAAATTATTGTCGCCGTATTTTAAACAACAATAGATTAAAACAAAATTCAATTGCTTATATTAAGAATAACATATTTTAACTAACGGGAGTAAAGTTCAAGTCTTTACTTATTCACACTATATTTGTTTGGGCTGTTGTAAAATCTTTAAAATTAGAGTGTGCAATGGAAAAATTTTTTGTTCAATCGATAATGAGGTTCAAAAAAACCCGTTTAATGAATAAAAAAAATCAATGCAAGTAATATTCTTCATAACAATCACATTAAAAGCAAAAGAAAAACAAATTTTGCTCATTTTTTTAATTAAACTTTCAAAGTTTTCTTGTAAATTATAACAAAGGATTTCTTAGAAGTTATACGGTAGTTATATTTCAATACAAACAGCATTGTATATTAAAAAGTTACAATTTAACGTTATTGGCAGAAAACATAATTTTTATTTACTCTCTTTGCTCTTTTTTCAATTAATTTATTGCCAATATTGTTATTTATTTCTTAAGTATATCTGTTTTAAATCATGAACGTTGATTTAACTTTAGTGAATTTTATAGAGAAATTGAGAGGCGAGGTAGTTATTCATTTTAAGTTGTGACAAATTCGAATTTATAAAGTAGCAAAAATGGTCCAAGTTATTTCGAAGTTTGCGTTGAAGGTAAGATGACAAAGGCGCGTACGATGAAGTTATGGTAACACCTTCATGAAACATTCATATTTTGGAGAAAAAAGTGAAAAGTATAATTCAATGGTCAACTAACTTTGTATGATGTTTGTGTGTTTATGTTAATAAAATGTAAACTACACTTTAATAAAAATACAAATACACACATCAACATAATCTTTGGATATATCTATTTTTTTTCATCTTTTTTCCCATTTTTGTCTTAAAAGATAATTGAAAAGTAAACTATTAGTGAAATTAGCTTAAATTAATATTTAATTTGAATAATAATTTGTTACTTAGAAATTCTACAAATGGAACTAAACACCAATTCAAAATTAAACTTATATCGAATTAAAAAATTTTGAGATTAAGAAATTAATAAGGGTGCTCCTCTAGAGTTTAAAACCGCCCTACATCTTCTTGCCATGGTCAGAATAAGATTGTCCAAGTCTTCTTGAGGAAAAAGATTTCACTGTTGTGAAAGAAGTTCTTGCAGCCGCCCTCGATTTTGTATAGTATCCATATCTGGCAGGCATGCTCAATGCAATTGAGGTCTGGAGAATTTATCTGGCCATAGCAAAACCTCAATTCTTGCTTCATTTAATCAAACAGTAACAACTCTTTCTACCTGTGGGCGAGCATTGCTATGCATAAAGGTTTAATATCGTAGTTCAAGTGGTTGAACAACAGGTTCAAGATTATTCTGGATATATTGTTTAGCATTTAAGAATTGATGTAGAAAAACAAAAACGAGATTAGTTTTTCTACCCAGGATATAACTCCCGCCCTAATCATTACAGTACCATATTATCAGGCTGACACCAGACTCTTAATCTACGAGCATCTGGTCTTAATCGAATCACGACTCGTCAGAAAAAAAGTATAGTCGACCATTATTCTTAAATCCAGTTTAAGTGTTCTTGAGCCAAGTTAACGCAATGTTCTCGATTTCCCTTAGTTAATGGTCGAACCCTAATGGGGCTCTGTAGTAAAAATTGATTTTTCTTAAACGACGTTCATGGTGGGAAAAGTAACACGCTAAAGTTAAAATTAAAACATTTTAAGGTTTATCAACTAAAATATTATTGACAGACAGTTGTTACCTAGCAATTAAAATCCACAACAAAAGATAATATTGGCGGGAGTAAAATAAAGCAAATTAAATAAAAATTGATATCTTTAAATTAAGTTGATGTATGTATTTGGTGTAAAATCTATAAAAAATTATGGTATTAACGACAATTAATGTTGACAAGAGCTTACCCAACGTGTGTTACAAAACACCCTATATGTACATGTTATAAATTATTATTTTATCAACGCATGATAACTAAGATTAAGCGGCGTTAGTTAATAATTATAAGTCATGTAAGTGAAGGCGCCTGTACGTGCAGCCTATATGCACACCCATTTAGATTTGTATTTATCAAAATTCAGCCGATTCAATCAGACTACTTTGTATAATTACTTATTTTAAAATTATACGTAGATTAAAGTAAGAAGACCATTGAGTACCACCCTACCATCTTTTGCTGGCCGGCAAGATAGGGAAGCTCCACATCTGTCATCTATAAAAACCCACCAACAGCCTTGTGCACGTAAAGGAGACTTGAGCACCGCATAAGTCTTATAATAAGTACTGCATTTTACCTTAAATATATTGTAACGGTTGCAGTTCACAAATAAATAATAGATAAAATTGAAATGATGGCTCTAGCGATGCAACCTAAAAGAGAAAGAAACACAATAATATTGGGCACAAAGTAGCGTACTAAATGCTTAGAGGATCCCGAATTTATAAACGTTAGTACAGCAGTGTCCGGCTAAGTCGGTGAGATAGGGAAGGTCCTTAGGAGAACTAAAAGAAATAACTGCTGAGTAACGTGGCGCTACCTGCCGGGACAACGGAGAGAAATAAAACCGATCAGCAAAAATTCAACTGGTTTTACTTAAAATCTAACACGCTACAAGAAATGCAAATTTAAGAGAGAGACAAAAGACAAATAAATATAACACATACAATTTAAAATATTAGGAGTATTTAGTAGGAACGATAAAGTCTGTCGCATAGAACTTGCGTGCATTAGCAATACCCAATTACTCGTAGTACGCGATCAAATCTGAATTAGTTCAGTTAAGTTTCTCGTTTATTAACCCCAAAATGTAGATAACGTACCAATTTAAGATTGTTGAATAAGAAACTTGACGTACACTCGTCACGTACACGCGGTGGCTTAAAACTAATAACACACGTTTCAGATGTAAGACGTAGCTTCTGCCAATCCAAAAGGCCTCTTGATTTAGCGTACCCCTCGAAACTCTAAAGAAGTTCGTGCCAACAACAACTAGCGTGAGAGTATGGAGGCTGCCCCGAATCACAAATTGTCTTAAATACTAAAGGTATAACTGCTTGATGTCGCGTGTACTTAAGTTTCGAACGCATGCAAAATATGAATTGGTTCCTTAAAACGATAACTTATCTGCTTATGGTTGTACGTAATGCTGATAAAGACGGTCCTTGCTAACAACACAGCTACTTGAGATCAGAATAAGTTCGCTGGGAAAGAATAGAAGACTCACTTCTAGGAGTCAAAAGTCGTCGTTGTGAAGAGCGGGCGTACCGCGTGCGAATACCCTGAACCGTTGAAGGAGATTCGGCCAGGTGTCCCCGAAATCGGCAACAATACGAACGCAGGCACGTTTTGTGTCACAAACGGAAGCGTAATTGTTCGTTCCAGCGTCCCCAGAAATTATCCAGACATTCAATTGTGAGAAGGATTTGAGGTCCAGACACGTGCTAAATCATATGTCGTAATTAGGAATTAATAAAACCACTAAATCCACCAAAATAATAGCAAAGAGACCCACTTACGGCGTAAATAGGTCGGTATATATTTCCACACTCAATTATTGTGAAATTATCGAAGCCACATAGCAGTTTTATGTTTAATTTTTAGCTTCGTACAGTACGGCCATTCGCCCAAGAGACAAGGAACGTTTTTCAACGGCCCCCCGTTTTGAGTAGAAATACCCGAATTTCGATTCACCAATCGGAAAATTCGGTTCAAAGCGCGGTAAATTTGATTCTTGTTGCTACGCGCAACTAGAAAAGTTTGAAACGTAACAATATGCAAATTAAGTAGTTTTCCCAGGCCTAATTTATTGGTACCCCTCGGTACATTTGGTTTACACGTGTTCAGACGTTCTATTGAGAAAATGTCTGCATTTGAATTTATGTATAAGAAACACATATTGATCACTAATAGAGGCTCAATATACGAGATAAAATTTAGTTAAGGATGCAATTTACAATTGCACAGAACTTTGGTGTTTCTTTTTTAAACACAACAAATTCAAATAAATTACATTCAAATAATCAAATTTAATAGGTTAAATTCCCATTTAGATTTAAAAATACTTTTAAATATCAACTTCCATCATATTATATAGTCTGTGTCAAAAAGTTTATATTTTATATTCTATTTTATACGTTTGGGGGGAAATGATCTTAAATTTTCCAAAAAAGTATTTAAAGTTTTTCCTTATAAAAGTCCGTTTTTTTTATTTGTTTGAGAAAAATTGAATATTTATTAATTGTCATTGACTGTGGTAGGATTTATCAATTAAAATTTCATAAATGTATATTTACTTATTTTGACATTTTGTTTATATTGGAACATGTTGCGTGTGTACTCGTTGAATGTCGACTATTTTTAAGTAACATATAAAGACAACGGTCGGAATGTACTGAATTGAAAGAATACTGTTAAGTTCAAGTTTACAAACAAATGAAATGATACGAAACTAATGGGAAAAATGCAACTTCTCAAGCTACTCAAGCAGGATTGAATTTGACTGTAAGTCCTCCAGAAACATTTAACTTTGCCGATCCGTCATCGTGGCCGCAGTGGAGGAAAAGATTACATTTAAAAGTGACGAATACAAGATTAATATCCTACTATACATAATGGAGGAGGAGAGTGAGCAGATATTGTCTCAATTTCCTACTATGCCTACAGAATATAATGCACTGGTTAGCCATTTGGAACAGTATTTTATTTTAAGAAGGAATGTCATATTTGAACGATTTAAATTCAACAGTCGTGTACAGCAACCAGAGGAAAGTATAGATACTTTTATAACCTCACTACATTTTTGGCTGAAAATTGTGATTATAATTCGCTCAAAGAAGAATTTAATACGTGATAGAATGTAGTGGGAATGCTTGATAAAAAAGTCAGTGAAAACCTACAACTAAAGCACAATTTAAAACTAGCTGACGCTATTGTAATGGCTAAGCAAGCAAAATACAATAACTCCATGGTCAACAAGAAAACCATGTTGTTCCTGAGAATTACCACTTTGGTTTCCGGACCTTGTTATCAAGACCCTCCCGGATAATTACAAAAAAATGTATAACCTTTCTATATAATATAGTGACATCAAAACTAACAAAGAAATCATCATGATTTACATACATTTAAATTATCTAAACGTTGAATGCAATAATGGCGTGAGTTTACCTACAAATTCGTTAATGATTGTTAATGGAAATTTGACTAATTTGTAAGTAGGAGATTGAATTGTACTAATAATGGGGCGAGAGGTACTCCTTGTTTGTGAATCTTAGGTACACCATATACACGAGGAAGTTTGGAAGTGAAAAGGGTCAGTGGGTCTTGAGAGGTAGATAGATCATTTTATAATTTAATTAACTTTGAGTTCAATTCTAGGATTGGGGTCAGATGGCAAACGCCTATAAGTATCTTCTGATACCATTGTATTAAACTTCTCTACATAAGTGAACGTATCTAGAATAACTGCAACCTTGCCTTTATCCGCTGGAAAAATAGATAGGTCTGGGTTCTTTCGAAGTTGTTTTGTAGCTGTTTTTTCTGCCTTGGAAATGTTAGCTTTGGAATCTGTAGATGATTGCAGAATTTATGAAGGCTGAATCCAAATCAAATCAGCAATTTGATGAGGAAGAGTTCTAATCGACGGTTCTACATCACAAATGATTTGGTCTTAAAGAATATGATTATGCGATAGCAAAATTTAAGCCTTTTAAAAGAACAAGTTGAGTTTTGATTAGATAAATTGATAACAATTAGTTGAGGTAGAACAGTTGAAGATATAGAAGGTCTCACAGACTTAGACAAAGAGAATTGGAATTTCTTACATGGGTTTTCAAAGATACCAAGAAAGTCAGAAAAAAAGGGCCAAATGGGCATTAGAAAGCTTACAGCTGTACGGTAAACATAAAAAAATTGAGAGGTCCGCTACGGCTACCAATCTCCTCGGCTGTAGGCACAACGTTGTTGTGTTACTTCTGCGCATGTTTGTGGTGGTAATATAAAACTTCGGATACAAAATAAAAATACTTGAGTAATTTCTATAACCATATTACTGTTTTTTACCATTTCCTTGTAATGAATCAATTTTAGAACTTCATCGCCATGCATTCTTATGAGACCTGAAACCAGTCAAGTGCTCGGTTAAAAAGTACCTTTTTAAATATAAATTTAAAATATAAACACAAGGTGGGCCAACGCCGACGGAACAAAGCCAATTGCAGCTACATCAATAATTAAAAAAAAACTCGGACCCGTCAATTTTATTTTGGAGGGGGACATCTTTTCAATTTCTTGAATTGCATTATTAAATTGTTACTGCAATATTTTTTGTTTTTTTAAATAACAATATCCGCGAAGTCATATGACGGCACTCTAAGGGTTTTTGTACGGTTGTTCTAGGTGAACGGCCAAAGGAAACTAGCAACATGTGGAGTTTTTGAAAAGTATTTTTTGACGGCTATCCGATTTTGCACAAAAAACTGTGGGTTGCCATTTAAAAAGTTTAATGTGACGTCATTTTCGTTAAAACTAGAGGTAATACTGGAATGCCGACAGGTTGAAAAGATGTCCCTCTCAGAAATAAAATTGACGGGTCTGAGTTTTTTTTTAAATTATCGAAGTGGCTACAATTGGCTCTGTTTTGTCGGCGTTGGCCCACCCAGTATAAAATTCAGGGAGTAAATAACACATGATTTAACCAGTAGAAAACGGTTTAATGTTTTGATTTGGCTACAAACCAATCGAACTATTTTAACCAACAAAGTTATCAAAGTTATATGTTAAATGGAATTCGAGTTATAACGCACCAAACTACTATCGGTTTCAAAAAGCAAGACACCTGAGTTTAGAATCTTATAATTTCATTATTGGTGTTCGATTACCGGGTGGTAAAAAATGGAATAAGTTTAAAAATCCATCAAAAGACTAATAAATTAGTATAAATGTGTAATTATTTATTAAAAAATACAATTCTACAAGGAATTTTAACAAACAAAACTTAATTAATTAAAATAAAATATATATTTATAGATTCATTATTAACTCTAGAATAAGAATAAAGTAAACATAATATTACAAAAACTTATTTCGAAAGTAAACTTTACCATTGTTACACGGATAAACATGTAGTGGTGGAGATGTAAAACATTCTATTGGTAATAATTCTAAAGTATCTAACGGTTTACCTACTTCATATGACTGAAAGTGGGTATCGAAACATTTAATTTCAATTTCAGTTACTAAAATGTGCTGCGCATTATTAATTTCTACAAGATATATAATTTTTAATAGTTTCATTTCATGATTTTTGTATTTTGACAAATATAAATTAAATTTATAATTTTGGTTATGGTATGTACCACATTGAGAAATGTTTTGCATTGTTTGATTCTAATTTTTGTAATACACTTAAATTTTTATTCCATAATTCTGTATTTTTATCATTGAATATATTTTTAATATTTGATAATTTATATTGAAGCCCAAGACCTTCTTTCAAATTCATAAAAAATTTTGAATATTTTATTCCGGCTTTAATAGATAATGTATATGGAACGTTAACTCTCGACGATGTATTACTAGAGTAAGTTTTTGAACTCTGATGCTTTGCTTCGAATCTGAAGCTCCATAAAAATTTAGGGGGTCCACATTTACGAATAAAAGTTGGGTAATGTACCAAAAAGTGATGTTTTGGTTTTAAGTTTCTATAAAGGCTTATATATGAATTATGATGTTCTTTGATAAGAACAGTAATATCTGTAATATCATTTTCGTTAATTTCTGACATAAGGACTATATCTAAAATCTGTACAAGTAAACAAAGCAATCTCCAAGGACGATAGGATTTGGGCACCAAATCATCTATCATCAAAGGAAGAAAATGTATGAAAGTCCATGTTTCTCGTGCAGACATTTTTAATTTAAACGAGTTAAGTCTATCTTGATCTATTACAGAAGTAGAGATATAACCAACTTCTGTCTCACCATACTGAAAAAGGTTTTTGCGAGAATTTAAAGTATCCAAAGAAATGATTTCTTCATCAATTATAGACTTTAGAATATTACATAGATCATAATGAACAATGCCTTCAAAGAAGTCGTGCATAAGATCAAAAACGTAATTATCGATAACATTAAAAGAAGGTATTTTATTTACACAATTTTCTCTTACACCTGTTTGTTTGAAATCATTTTTCACTAAATCTAAATTATAGTTTTGTTCTGTTCTGAGATACGAGCAAATCTCTATTACATCTTTTCTTGTTTGCTCTTTGGTACGTTTACATGACCTACAGAAAGAATTAGAATTAAATGATTTTGTAAAACCCAATATTGAATTTAACCCCAAATTATCACCCAGTACAGCTCCTAAAATAAAATAAATTTGTTTGGTGCCTTCAGGTGTATTAATAAGAATTCCTTCCTTTTCTAAAAAAACTAGTTCATCTATTATCGGATGCAATGAAACTTCGTTTCCAAATTGCTTGTAATCACCACTTTTCATGAAAATATGTTTCACTTGTGATAGCAGATATTGTGGTAATGTATGAAAACTGTAATACCCAGCTAAAATATAAGTAGCATGACTTCCGATCGGATTATTGATTCCGTAATCATCAAAATATAAAAACAGTGGAATTACTATTTTACTTTCCTTAAAACCGTTAATTTTATTTTCATATGTTTCTCCATTTATAAAACTGCAAATAGTATTTTTGAACAACAGCACCTGAGTATTTTTAAAATTACAAGTAGTATACCTGGACATTCCAAAAATGTTTGTAACTGAAATCGTAAAGGCATAAAATAGCTATAAAAAGATTTTCCAGCCAATGTAGGATTTCTCCGTAATACTCTCGTAGTTACAAAATTACCCATTTCGTGTCTATAAGAATCTTGATATAAATTTAAATTTTTTAATGTTTTGAAAAACATATGTTCCGTAGATATATCTACAAATGGATTTTTTATTAATTGCTGTAATATCTGTAGGTACCGTTTCGTTAGGAGCATGAAATTTAATATAAGTTTCTAAAGTTTGAGAAAAACAGGAAAACAATAAATTTATTTGGTTTTGGATAACTAATACGTCACTTCTAGTTACATTATCTTCAGAGTGCAGATACTAGGCAAAGTACAAAGCTTTTACTTTTAATTCGTTTTTGCTGCTGTCAAGTTAAATTGTACAACTGATACGTTTTCAAAATTACTTTCGGCTGGAGTATTAAATTCATTGAAATGGTTAATTTGATTAAGAATTAAATTAGAAATTGAAGGATTACTATTTCTTAACGATGTACCAATATCTTCATGTTTACTATTAACTTTTGAATGTGAATTCTAAATGCTTTGAAATTTGAGAACAGTTGATTACAAGAGTTTTGTTTACATTGCAACGTTTCTGAATTGGTTAAAAAATGATTGTATTTAAAATGCTTTATTAATTCTTTGACTAGAGAAAATTGGACTGCACATTTAAAACATATATACATGGTTATTTTAAGAATTTGACAAGTAAGCAATTAAAGATGAAACGCTTGAAGATGGTGTATCATACAGTTCCTATTTCAAAAAAATATTTTTGAATAAAATACCATGGACCATAACAAGAATTAGGGTATTCTAGACCTAGAATATGAAACAATTTAAAGCATGTATTGACACATACGAATCGCGTCGTTGAATGTTTTTGTCAAAAAATACGAAATAATCTGTTATTTGATCTGCGTCGAGACCAACTACAACAATTAGTGGTTGTAAAGTCAAACCTTTATTATAATTCTTCTTTCGTAGCTCATCCACTCTATGTTCAAAATCATTTATTGTTGCAACTCTTAAAGTGAAATTTTCTTGAGTGTCTTTAATGGTTATTTTGCGTTTGTTGTTCACATTATCAATAGAAAAACGACCAGTAGGTAATATAATGCTATTCAGTAATGTTAATAAGATGTAATCCTCAGTGTCTGCAAAATATTATAGTAGTATGTGAATAAAGTAGGTACTACTAGAACAGGTTAACCGCTCAATGCGGAATGCATCAAAATAAAAGAACATTTAGGTACAATTTGTGGCACATAGGTATCGGACGTAGAAAAATGTGTCTTCCCTATTTCTGATTCTTCATATATTAATACAATTAATTAAATTTAAATTTTAGTTGCAAGTTATTTTTTACAGAAAATGAAAATATATTTTAAAAAAAATTAAATGCTTATTGTTTGAGAATAAGATAGGTACTCACTTATATTAGTTTTAGGCGTCAATACAGAAAATAACTGCTTGCATGCTTTTTCGTTAATATTATTTTGGGAATAATAATGTTTAATTTTTGCTTTAAAGGTTTCCCATTTGCTATACAACAACAAATGCTTTCCCGGGTATAATAACTTGAAGTCAATATCAATCTACAAATCAATGGTAATTAATTTACTACTGTAACTAAAACCAGTGACTTACCAAATCGTTTGAATTCGTATGAACAAATAATGGCCGTTCTTTTATAAAATGTTTTTCTCCTTTAAGTTCATGTTGTCTTAATATAAACGTTTTTTCCCATTTATGTTTGACTTCTTCCCAATTGCTAAAATCTCTCTGTAGAGATGTTCTTAAACTAATGGATATATTTGCGTCAAACTCTTGATTAATAAGCGTTTGAATTTTCTAGGTCTTGTTTATATGTGTGTGGAGAAGCTTCTGATAAGGTTCTTCTAGTTTTCGAATTCACATACTTATTATAAAGTCTCACTCCGGAATTTTTCCTTTTTTTTTTGACAAAAGAAATAGTAATCCCAAAACCGTGTTGATTAAATAACACTTTTTAATTTGTAATACGTACCGAAAACTTTTTTTCGGAATTGCTTTCAATCTCTGACAAAATATTAGGATAATCTTTGGGAGATAAATTCGTACCGTTATAGTGAATATCCTCCAAAATAACAGTCCCCAAACTATCTCGACGTAGTTTATCTAAACATAAGTTTTTTCTGTAATATTCCAAAATCGCCTTTCCTTTATTAGATTCTGTTAAAACTTCTTGTAAACTCTATAACATTACATATTAAAATTCAATTTAAACTTGTAATTTTATTACCTTAGACAACTTTGAGCCCTTTGAGGCAGTTGAATGTAGTATTACTTTCAGAACTATTAGGTGTGTTAGGTTCATTGTTAATCAACCAATTATTTACTTTAATAGAAGAATTCTTGATAGAATCATTATCAAAACCATACTAGAAAATAAAATAAATTATTGTAACTAAATATGAAAAGCCTTACTTCAGTTTTTCTCCATTCAAACAACTTGGTTCGAAATTAAGCTCTTAAGTCAATATCGGCTATCGTGTCATTAATATCTTCCTTCGAAAGGTAAACTAAAGATCTATATGACACACCACAGGCTGAAAAAAATTCAAAATGACTTGGTGTTTATTTTGTATATCAACGACAAATGGTATAGGAAATGCCAATTTTGAAAAACACTTAAATAAGTTGAAAACTTGAAGATTTACGAAGTATCAGAAACCCTTATAAAAGTTGAAAGGAAATTATGAACACCATGTAGTGAGATATTTATTTCAATCAATAAATGGACTAAAGTGATAGTCTTTTTTTAAACCCAAGAGTAAATTTGTTGTGATTGGTTCCTTTTTTCTAAAACCTTACATTTTAAGAAAAATGTAAATAATTTAAAAAAAAAATTTATTTAGAGGAAACTCTTAGGAAAGTATAGCTTAATTTTTATATATACAATACAAAAATACAATAATATGTGGGTTGTTCCATTTAAAAACATAACTTTGGTAATGCTACTTATTTGGGAACACTCCGTATATTACAAAATATTTTAAAATGTAGTCCATATTGACTTACATAATACCCTTGCAATAAAAATTAAGGAATTATTTCACAATAGCAACTTAGTTTTTAAAATACCTAATCAAGTGTTGCAGAGGGACGTTGATTAATAACTTTAATTCTTAGAATATGGATTTCTATTAAAATAACTTTCCTACATATTTTAAAAACTTAAAAGTAAAATTTAAGAAAGACGTAGCCTTATTTACCTTGTAGTACGGGTTAGCAAATTCCACTCTTCCAACAGATTTTTTAAATTTGATGTATCATCGACTCCTACAACTTCATTTGAAACAAAAATTGCTGACGTTTCTTCTAGTGGAGTGTTTCCTCCTCCTGTAAAAGATGGTACAGGAAAATTATAACAACCCTCGGCATCCATATTATAAAGCAATTGGCTGTTTGTTTGGGACATCCTTTAACAAAAGATTATTTTTACCATGTATTCACAATTGCAAAATGGTTATTCTAATGTATTTTTCAGTATATCAAATAATATTAAAATTCGGAATGTTACTTACCTTTAATAGATAAACATAAAACAATAATCACAACATGAACGTGTGAACTTGATGCGACGCACAATGTCAACAACTGCAAGACCAAGAGTCTGTAGTACAGAAATGATAATGTTTTGATGAATAAGCTCCATAAAATAAAAGTGAAAGTGAAATCAGATCCTTTAAAAAATACGCTGCTACTTTTGTATTAAAAGTCGCAGAGTATAAATATAAAAAACACAACATTGTTTTGAATATGTTCACTTAATTTTATATTTAATGATTATTGTAACAACAATACGACTATGCAATCTGTTTGTATTTACTGTGCTTTTTTTTCAAATTACACTTGAAAATGAAATTGCTATTATTTTAATATTCTTAGTATTTAATGCGTTTTAATGTCGTAACGATGCAAAAATACATATAAACAAAATATAACATTTTTAATTTTTTAACCAAACAGTAACTTATTATTTTAACATGATTTCACATGCTTTTTACGTTGTAAGATTTCTCTGAGTGCAGCAATACAAAGTTTTTATTAATTGGGACCAATTTCTTGATGATTTCTACTATCAATTCATATCTACAATTTGGTTTAGACGAAACAGAAAAATTTGTATTTTTAAAAAAATTAGCAGGTACTAATAAAATGATTATTCTTATTAAAATTTGAAAACTTTTGGAAGATTTGTAATTACTAACCCGTTCGGTAATGAAGTTACACGACTTCAAACTCTCCTTATGTAAAATAAGTGCAAAAAACAGCCTGTGTTTTGATTTATTTATAAATAACTGCTGAAGAAGTAGACCTATAAATTTGAAATTTATTGACCGCTAGTAGATACCTATGTACAAGATACATACACGTCAACTTCAAAACAATCGAACGCCAAATAAAGAAATTATAACGTTCTAAACTCAGGAGTCTTGCTTTTTGAAATCGTCAGTAAGTGTGTTATTTGTAGCATCAAATCTAGAAGTTATTAAATGAAAATGTGATTTTTGAAAACAAAAGCAAGGACAATATTTGTGATTTTTTTTTAAATTGAAAATGAATTTGAATTAAAAAAATCATAAAAACAGGCGTGTGTGTAAATAAATCAAAATAATTGGTGCTGACAAACTTGTTTAGTAACAGAGAACACAAAAGTGATTTAAAAAAAAGACAAATTTGTGTGAATTTACAAAAAAAGTGACGTATTAAATGAAATTTGAATTATAAGCAATATTTTTTGGCAAAGACAAACTTTGTGATTTATTGATAAACTATTACGATACCAAGAAATTAATACAATCGATTGAAAACAAAAAATAATTATATAAAGGTAATTAATATAAATTTTACTTAGTAACTTAACGATTTTATACTCGCAGACTTTTTTAAATCATTGTTTCTATACTTTACGTGTTCTTGTTTACATTCAAACAAATTCAAGTTTTTCATGCTCAAGTCCAAAAACCCCATGTGGCACATATGTCCTCAAAGGACGCATACTATCTAAGCTTTACTGTAATTAGTTTTCAATCACGTCAAGTTCAATAAAAAAAAAGGACAAGTTGAGACTATAGTCTCCTGAAGCCAAATTAGCTTGGATTGGACTAAACCCTTAATTTTCGTAACCTAAAAATTATTAGTAAAGTCGGTCACTTTTCTCGAAAGGTAATATAATCATTAAAATCTTAAATTTCTTTACTACGTTAATATAATGTTTCGATCATGTTCAACTTAATACTTTTAAGTACATACGTGGTATCTTATTCCATGGAATACAAAGCGATCTTGTAAGTTTGGTGCCGTAATAATAATTAATGCAATATCAATATCTATTAAGAACACTCACAGTACTTTAATCTATATGGATTTAATGTGTATTTGTCGCGTTGCACGAGAATACTAAACTAAATTAAAACGGTTTTCAACAACAGTAAGACCACATGTTTTATCGCTATTTATTGCTTTATTTATCTGTAATTGTAATACTTTTTTTTTAGTTTAGTACAGGTTTCTTCAAGTAGAAATGGTTAGTTATTGATAAAGGCAAGGATGAAATAATCTGATCTAATGACACAATACAGTAAGTGATTAACATTAAAATAAAAATTCTAACAATTGTTCTCCATATGTTATACGAATTCGTAACGCATGACTCTGTCATATGTTGTAAGTACAATTTTTTTAATACAATCTGGTGCTTTACTTTATAAATCGTGACATTTTCACTTTCATCAAAATATAATTACGTTGTTGCAACCGTTTCCTGTGTTACACTTTAGACTACTTTTGGATTCTTGAGACACCTATTCTTACTAAATTTTATACACAATCACAATTTAACAAACAATTGTAGAAACTAATTAAGACTAAGTACTTAATGATACTTGTTTAGAGCAACAGGAAACATACAGTAGTCCTTATTACATACACTGAATTGAAAAATAATTCATTTTACAAAAAAATCATAGTTAGGTCGAGAACATATTATTTTGCCATATATGGTAATGATTAAATTTAAGAAGAATTTGTTAATTTCAAAATTAGGATTAAAATTTGTTTAGTTAAAGTAGTCAGCAAATACAAAGTTTAGGTTAGAATTCAAAGTATCTAAGAAAACGTTCACTTCTGTCAATTTTTAGGTTATTATTTATATGTGAGCCTTTTGTATCCAAACTAATTATATAAGAATCTACAAGGTGTTTTATAAAAAAAACATAGTTTTAGGTTTACCACCCTTTATAACAACACCCTGTGCTTACTTGGTTGTGAAAACCGCATGTTATCTTCAATAACCAAAAAGTTATGGACCAATTACAAATCCATGGGTTACCCGATATGGTAAAAAAATTGTGGATTTCAAAATTGAGAGTAAAAATTTTTAAATTGCAAGTTGGACATTTAAACAATAAAAAGTGTCAGTTTATAATTGTAGAAATTGAATAATTAATTTTAAATAAGGAATTGTTGCATAATAGTATACCAAATCATAACGTTACTTTTTATCGAAATCGAGAAAAGGATTTGTTGCCATATTTTTAGTCGGAAAATAATTTAGTTATTTGTAATGACGTCAGAGATTTTTTTTAAAGCATGGGTCTAAAAAAATACAATGAAAATGATTGGCGTTTTTTTATAGATTGTTAGAGAAGTTTGAAGTGTGTACTACTTCACAACGGGAACAAGAATAAATGAGCTTGAATCTAGTACTTGGAAGCCAATTGTTTTGGTAATAAAAAAATTTCTTGGAAATCATAGATCAAACGACACTTCTTGGTGGAGTATTAAACTCCACTATTTAGGCTCCCATTTGGATAATCTTGGTGATTTTAGCGAAGAACAAGGCGAAAGATTTCACCAAGATATACGTACAAGGAAGGCGAATTACTTACATTAAGTTTAATAAATATATTTTTTCTAACACCAAAAAACTGCACCAAAAAACTATACTCGAACACGTGTTTCAATAGCTAAGCTATCATCATCAGCAAACCGATACTAAAAATAAAAACAATAGGAAGCTTATATACAGGGTGTCCCAATATTGCGTGGACATAGAGCTACAGTAGCTTTGTGGGATCAAAAAAAGTCGAATGGGCTAAACTTACCTATATACTAAAGTGCTTCGTTAAGCCGTGAGAGGGCGTCAAAGTTGAAACAATATTTTTATTTTTTTTTAATAACTCGAGAATACTTAGCTCGATTTTTGTAAAATTTGGTTTGGGCACATTTCTATGAAGGAACTACGTTTTTAATAGATATCAGTTTAATTGAATTCCAGGAAGGGTGAAAACCATCCCCACCCTTCCATAAATTTAATGGTAACTTTTTTGGGGGTGGTGATAGTGCTTTACTTTTTTTTACAAGAAAGATACATTCATCTGCTGTATTTTTTGTCTCTTACAAAAATGTTGTATCTCTTTTAGTTTTTGAGCAAAAATAGACAAATTAATAAGTAAATTTGCAATTATGATTTATTTACATTACAATAAATGTTCAATATGACCACCACCTTCGGCCCCGCATAAATTAATTCGACGCAGAAAATTAAAATTGACTCTTCTCAACAGGCGTTGGTCTCGCAAAGAGTTCGCAGCATGTTGAATCCTACCCCACAATTGTTCATAGTTGTCAATTGGAACTTCGTACACTTTATTTTTCAACATTCCCCAAATGAAATAATCACAAGGATTAAGGTCCGGGGAGCGAGGTGGCCAATGAATTGGGGCATCTTGGCCTCTGCCAATCCACCTTTCTGGGTAATGCACGTTCAAGTAGTTTCTAACAAGATGAGAATAATGAGGAGGTGCACCATCGTGCATGAAAAACATTTCACGACGTAAATTAAGAGGCACGTCTTCTAACAATCCAGGCATACTTTCCTGAATGAAATTCAAGTAATTATTAGCATTAAGGCGATTTGGTAATCTAAATGGACCAATTAAGTGAGTATCAATTATACCCATCCACACATTAATTCTGAATTCCTGTTGAAAATGCCTCTCTAACAGCGTGAGGGTTTTCATCTGCATAAACATGCTCGTTATGAAGATTTGTTAAACCTCGTCGTGTAAAGCATGACTCGTCCGTAAACAAAATTTTCATATGGAAGTATGGATCGGCCGCTCTGCGCTCTTGCATCGACTGAGCAAAATGTATACGAGATCCGTAATCAGGAGGTATGAGTTCTTGGACGCACTGGATATGAAAAGGATAAATTAATTGCTCTCTAATAATCCGGTTAACTGTGCTTTTAGACACCCCAGTTTGACGTTCCAATATTCTTGTACTAATTCCCCGATTATTTTGAACAGTTTCGAGAATCTCTTCTTCGACATCAGGAGGTCTAGCCTGTCGAGGTCGCCCAGCATTAATTTTAATGGGTTTTAATCCACCAGTTTCCCGAAGACGCCTCTCAACATTTGCGAAAGTCTGACGGTTCGGAATCTGTCTATTGGGAAACCTTTGACGAACACTCTCGCGACAGTTACCGTTACAAAAACCAAGTACAAGCAACATATCAGTTTGTTCATTAAAAGTGTACTCCATAACAGCCACAAAATTAACGAAATTAACTTATTTCAAATGAACGCCTACAAACACAAAATTAATTCATTGTTTAAAACAAAAACAAGTTGTCGGATATCCGAGCTTGCCCGAAAGTCGTCGAAAGCAACCCGCGTTATTAATCAGAATTCATTAAGTAAATTTTTTTTACTCAAAAACTAAAAGAGATACAACATTTTTGTAAGAGACAAAAATACAGCAGATGAATGTATCTTTCTTGTAAAAAAAAGTAAAGCACTATCACCACCCCAAAAGTTACCATTAAATTTATGGAAGGGTGGGGATGGTTTTCACCCTTCCTGGAATTCAATTAAACTGATATCTATTAAAAACGTAGTTCCTTCATAGAAATGTGCCCAAAAAAATTTTACAAAAATCGAGCTAAGTATTCTCGAGTTATTAAAAAAAATAAAAATATTGTTTCAACTTTGACGCCCTCTCACGGCTTAACGAAGCACTTTAGTATATAGGTAAGTTTAGCCCATTCAACTTTTTTTGATCCCACAAAGCTACTGTAGCTCTATGTCCACGCAATATTGGGACACCCTGTATACTATCTGCGTGTCGCGCAATGTTACACTTCATTGAATAATTCCGAAAATCCTAACATCAGTTAAACATTAGGAACATTACAACGTTAGGAACTAACACAAAAGGTCTTCAAAAAACATTTTCAAAATTTGATTATAAAACAGTAACCTCGAGTAGTAACAACTTGCAAAATCTTTTAGGCAACCCGAAAGATCTAATAGAAATGTGTGATAAATCGGGAATATATAAAATGAACTGTAAAAACTGTAACCAAGTATATACAGGGTGTTTCTGAAAGGTGTGTACATTGGTTTAAACAGAGGTTCTCTGGCTCAAAATAGACCGTTTGACACTAATTTACCTATAACCAAAAGTGCACCGCAAGGGCGCCAGAGGGCGTTAAACTTTCCAAAAATATATTGTATATTGGGAATAACTCGAGAACGGTTTGACGGATTTTGTTCCGCTTTCGTATGCTGGTTGTCTGCTTCTGAAGACGTTTTTCTGTGTAATGTGGACAAATTTCTGATGGCAGGAAAAGTCGCTTTCATACGAGCACCGTCAAGTAAATGATAATATTTTAACAACCGTCAACAATACGAAACCAAAATAATTTTGACAAACAAAATAAACAATTTGAAAACTTTTTTTCTCTTGTTAAATTGCGCTAATGCTAATAGTTCAATCAGAAAAAAATTAAAATCATATCTATGCAAGGCGCATCCATACGCTTAGAAATTCAAGTAGAATGCTAGTAGGCTATGCGATCATGTTAATCCAATTTGCAAACTCTGCTGCATAAACCTTTACGCTCTCCCGACAATTGCCGCTGCAAAAACCCAACACTAACAGCATATCAGTCTGTTCGGAAAATGTGTAGCCCATTTTTCAAGTAGTTAATCGCAAAATAGAAACGTGAGTAATCTTGGAAAATCCGGAAATGAATGTTGTGACATTCATTTCCGGATTTGATCGCATAGCCTACTAGCAGTCTACGCGTATGGATGCGCCTTGCATAGATATGATTTAAATTTTTTTCTGATCGAACTATTAACATTAGCACAATTTAACAAGAGAGAAAAAAGTTTTCAAATTGTTTATTTTATTTGTCAGAATTATTTTGGTTTCGTATTGCAGACGGTTGTTAAAATATTATCATTTATTTGACAGTGCCCGTAAGAAAGCGACTTTTCCTGGCATCAAAAATGTGTCCACATTACACAGAAAAACGTCTTCGGAAGCAGACAACCAGCATATAAAAGCAGAACAAAATCCGTCAAACCGTTTTCGAGTTATTCCCAATACACAATATTTTTTTGGAAAGTTTGACGCCCTCTGGCGCCCTTATGGTCCAATTTTGGTTATAGGTAAATTGGTGTCAAACGGTCTATTTTGAGCCAGAGAACCTCTGGTAAAGCCATGTACACACCTTTCAGAAACACCCTGTATAGGGCGAACCAAGAGACCTATTGAAACTCGTTTTATAGAGCACTTAGCATCGGTTCGCTGATGATGATAGCTTAACTATTGAAACACGTGTCCGAGTATAGTTTTTTTGTGCAGTTTTTTGGTGTTTTCCAGTTCGTTAAAATAGACGCTGCAGTATAGGGTTCCATACGTTTGATAATTTTTTTCATAGATTAAAATATATCAAGAGCTGACAGAAAAAATGTAATATTACTTTTGTTCGAAAACACTGATTAGATTTCAGCAAAAAAAAATAGTGTTGACCAGTGTTACCGACGTTACTATTAATACATCTTTTATAAAATAAGTTTAATCTTTTTTTCAAAATGTTAAAGATAATAAAGTTAATAAGAAACAATACTGCAATACAAAGAGCGTAAAACACTACTAGGCAACGACTAACAAATTCGTCAACCAAGGCTGCTTAATAAACAAAAATTTATTCGGTTAATAAATAAAAATTTATAAAAAATTACTTCTTTTACTGATTTTTAGTAAAATACGTTTTAAGAGAATTAGTGAGGAAATAATGTTTGAAAATATCTTGAGAAAAATTAAAAGAAAAGAACAAATTAAATAGAATATAAAATCGAAAAAATACAAAGTGAATAATCGAAACGAATAAAAAGTAAAAAGAAGATAAAAAATAAGTTTTTTATAGGAAAAATAAATAAGCAGAAAATCAATTAACTAAACGAGATAGTTGTGTTGTAGCAAAAAATCTCAGTGGGCTGGTTAGCAGTTTCTTACCACTTCTTCTCCGCAGTTTGTACAATTGCTCCACAAAGAATTGAAATGCATGTGCAATATTGTGACGTTTTCGGGATTCACTTCTGAGATAAGGGTCTCCAAATTTTTTTTTCATAATGAGACTTGCCGAAATCAGATGTAAAACAAACGGACAAATTTTCCTTTATATTTGGCCGACACTCAATTTGTTAATAAATACGTGATTCAATATGATAATAATTAAATATTTTATTTTATTAATACATTAAATATTAATTCAATTTTAAATGGAAATTTAATTTAAAAAAAAGTTACGTGTATCAAGTTATATAAGAACAATTAAATATGCATCACACGGCAGCGAGAGAAAACCGCAATCTTCAATTGTACATTGACGACAATAAAGCAGTACGGTAAAAGAGAAAAATAGACCCAAAATTACTTTTGGGCCTTTTTATGAAGATAATCAAGACACAAACGGCAGACGCATTATATGCGTAACCTTCAACGTAAAAAATCTCACAATCGCATGGTTTTTCGTGGTTACACACGGCATTTTGCATTGCATTGTATACGACGTATACAACGAAGTACGTACAATAAATTAGTGTAATGTAATAAGGAGGATTAATAAAAAACTAAACAAATGTTACAACGCGTTACAACGCAATTGTGCTGAAAGCTATTAATTCCAAAATTCTGCAAAATACTGCCAACACAAGATACATGTGAAAAATGACACATGATACAACACTACTCAAAACTGGAGTGCGTTCAGATATTGCCCACCAGGTGAGAGTGTACACCTTACCTAGTGTCTATCAAATGTGTTGGTGAACGCGTCAATTTGTTGATTTTTATCAACATCAATTCTAAACGCTGAAGTGCGCACAACTGTGACTGGCAGACAAACGTTTTTATATCTTCGCATTGAGCCAAACAATAGAAAAATAGAAATTTGTATCATAACACCCTACAGAACACCAAAATTTTGCTCTAGAATTAGGTTAAGTTATCGTTTCTACAATGTCCATTCATTTAGTGCACATAGTTCCCTAGTGAAAACTGGGATGTGAAGTGTGCGCACTCAGTATGCACACACGATAATTTATGAACACGAAGTGTTACACACTGCATACATTTTTTTAAATTCTGAACAATCTTGAACGCACATGCATACCGAGTGCGTAATTACTGAACGCACCGCTGCATATCTCAGAATTCTTTCAAAACCCACTTTACTCAGTTTCTCCTTATTCGGTTAGTAAAACTATCCATATAACATTCCTTCAAGATTCTATTGTTACTAATCAATAATAAAAATTCTTAAGTTGCATTTAGTACAAATGCAGGACGGATGCGTTCCTGATAGGTTAGCTCAAAACCTACCTGTTTCATCCTAAATCATTTTTGCTCCTATCCCGCAAATTAATTGGACCGAGATTTTTCGAATTATGGCTTCACGAAAGGGAAAATTTTTGAAATTTTCCTGTCAATAGAACGATAAAATAACATGCTAAGGCACTCAGATTGCGCGTTTTTTTTTGCGGACCACATTTTTGGTCCTATCCAATTGCTCAAATTGATTCTTTTTGACATATGCGTATTCCCCCCTTTTTATCAAACAAAGCGCCGGGGAATAGTCGCGCGTCAACTATTTCAAATTCTTTTTGCGCGGCTGACATTTTTGGTTCTCATCATCAATCTCGAAAAATCGATACTTTTCGAAATGTTAAAAAAAAAACGCTCGGTTTTCAACAGTGTATTTAAACAAGTTATTGTTTTATGGGCAGAACTTGCTTTCCAATGGGACGCATTGAGTTTTCTTTTAATTTCTTATTTGAAGAGATTAATTCACGGGATAGATGTTGGGTTTCCTGGACTCGAGGATTTTTCGCCAAAATCTAAGAAAATCCATTTGTTTCTCCCATTTCCAAGCTTATATTTCAAAAATATCAATTTTTCGAGTTTCCTTAGAAAGACTAAAATTGTAGGCCGTAAAGTGCAAAATGATTGGACTCTTTGTACGTGCACGATATCGCAAGTTATAACACAGTACATTAAAATAAAAGCCCGTCAATCGACGGGCAAATTTGAAGACATGAATTTAATAATGCTAGACCTATGGCGGACGGAGACGCCACTGCCCCCCCCCCCCTGAATGAAAATTTTCGGTTTTTGGATTTTACCCGTTGGTTTGAAAGCAAGACCTATCGGCAAGTCTCTACGACGTTTGGAAGTAACCGTTTCATTTTGGAGATAGACATGAAAAAAATAGACGCTCTATTATATAGGATAGGGGTGTCGGGATCACGAAAACTTCAACAAAGACCATGTTACAAGCCTATATGGTTTTTCCATTTGCGTGATTATTTCCCACTCACAAGACATTTTCCTTAGACTAAATACTTTTCTGAAAAATCAAGTAAAAACCAATCAAATCAACATTATAAATTTTAGATGACAATGCAGTATTCAGTAGTAAAAACCATATATTTTTTTTAAAGTTAAAATTAATAATTTTCATTATTCATTTCTATAACCAGGATATGATTTCGTGTTTAAACAAATACCATCTTTTCAAAAATGTTTTCCAGTTGTATTAAATCTCGTTACGTTTGAGAAAGTAGTTATCGAGTAAATAAATAAAAATATTTTAAAAAAACAGTTATATTATAACACTTTAATCTTTAGTCAAAATTTTGAGCTCGTTTTTTCAGGACCTTCTTTTAATATAATATTTTGATTTTTTAAAAATAAATTGGGATGATCATTTTTTAACATTCTTTCCTGTTCACTTTTTTTGTATTTTTTAGAATTTATATTAAATTCAGAGCGAACTAACTTACGGAGTTTCGTTAACGAGACCTGATTAACTAAGTATCTATTTTCATGTAATTATTAATTCCAAGCACGATCACGAAACAAACTAACGAGATACTTTAAAATTTTAATTGGGTTAAAACGTACTTCAGTAGTGCATAAATTCTGCTCCGGCAAATTGTTTCGAGAAACTTTTTAAATCTTCATTTTTTTATCAGGTATAAATATTGCAAGTTTTTAAATTGTTACCCTGTATATTTATATTTATGCAGTATATGTAGATAGTATAGACATTCTTATTTATTACGTATTAATGTTACTTAAAACTATTATTAGTAATTAAATTGTATGTATTTTGTAAGTCCAATAACAAAATAAATAGCATATAAAGTCACACATAGGTACCTACACGGAAAAATTTGTTATTTACTTTTGATTATTGGTTTCCTTATAGGAAAAATTATAAAAAAATTAAACTAAATGTTTAATTTTCGACAACGATTCGTCTTTTGTAGTGTGAAGGGTTCTTCAGGCCTTAATTAATTTTTTATATAGAAAAAAAATATTCTTTTTATCTTTTATGCTTGTGCGAAAAGGTTTTCAAAAATTTAATAATGCTTCTTATTTCATTAAAATTCACAAAATAAAAAAAAGGTTCATTAAATTTATACTGTTCGTAATAATAACACACCATTATTTTATAAAAAGGGAATGTAACTGATCATTATTGTGATCGTAGAAAATGCAATTAATAAAATTTTAAATCCGCAAAAATTTATAAATTCGTTCGTTTTATTTCAGTATTGCATGCTACATTCTGTTTGATTGTAGATTAACCGTCAATTAGGCGATGTAATTGGTTGTTAACGTTAAGCAACCATAATGGTTGTCAGAATTAAACCGGTGGAAAAAAAAAATATCCACAAACATTTTTAGGAAAATTCAAAATTTTAGACAAAAAATTGTTATTGATTAAAAAACACGTGATTATGGTTAATTAGCTCCACATTATAAACAACAATTATCTAAAATATTGGTACGTGATTTATAAAACCTTGTAACTTAAAATTCAGTAGCGAATAATAGTTACTTACTAGTGGTGGCAAAACCGATTAATCGTTTTTAGAAAAATTTAATTAACCGAAAAAATCGATCAATCGGTTTTTAAAACCTTTTTTAAATTCGATTTTTAAACATTTATTTAAAAAGAATTTACATATAATTGTTTATCAAAATCTGCAGTAATAATTTCGTCACGAACTTAAAACCTTACTAAATATGTCGCACTTCTGGTAGTACCAGAAGTAACCATTAACTTTCATATTTTCAATGGAGGCCTTTATTTTTTAATTTTTTTTTTTTTGCCGTAGTTGCCCACGAACTCTTCTTATAGGAAGGTGATCTCGAAGGTGACTAAAAAGAAAATACTCTATTTCAGTGTTTATGCGACTTTTCGCATTGTAAGGCCAATGTTTTTTTGGGCAGTGCTGAAATAAATGAGTTATGTAAGATTGTGTTGATTAGGATTATTAAAACGCCTGCACTTTTCATCAATTAATTGTTGAAAAATAGTAACATTTAAAATTTTTTCGCTTTACTTTTGTTAAGTTCTTTGCGAATTTTATCTGCCTAAGCCGTTATAACTTAAATCTAGGTTGAAAATAATTTAACCTATACCGCTGAAGGCGTTAAAAAAGTATACTGTATACTTTGGAGACATGTAATGCCGTTTTATTTTGACCTAAAGAAAAGGATCTAACGACGCCTTAATAAAAAATTGTTTTTTTACATTTTTACTTACAATGGATCATACATAGCTTAAAATTTAAGTTGCAAAGTAAAATTATCTTACAAAAATATTCTAGAAAAAAAAAACAATGCAATGATTACAGTTTGCAATATTCATGTAGATGGGTGAGTATACGAATTTAAAGCTATTTTCATCTATTTTAGGCATTAAGAAAAAATGGAATTAATCATTTGCGAAAATTATTACAGATGTACATTTTATTGAATTATGAACATTGAAAATAAATTGTTATCCAAAAATCGTACAATCATTTTGTAAGGTGAGCCTGCGTTTTCGCCCAAAACTTAACTAACAGAAATAGTCAATACAGAACTAACCGTAAAAAATAACCCCCATAAATGAATATTTATTGCCCTAGAAGACTGCGCTAAGTTATCAACTGTTCGATCGTTTGGTCGCTTAAAATGGCATTTTAGACATTGATCTCGGACCAACTAAAATCAATTAATATTAGTAACAGCATTTAAATACACCATTGCAATTTATAAACAACATCATTTTAAGAACCAATTTAAAAAATCGATCCAAAAACTCATTTATAAAGTCGACTTTAAAATCCGATTCATAAAATCAATTTATTAAAATCGAATTTATCGATTTTAAAAAGTGATTTTAAATTCAAAATCGCTTAAAACCGATTTTAAAACTCGACTTCAAAACCGATTTTACAAATTTGTTTCGAAAGTCGACTGTAGAAATCGATTAATACAACCCTAAAACGCCATTGCTGTTGTTGGTGTCTTTGAGAACAAAATTTTAAATTTTAAAAACTTTTTTGTGTGATCAATATTCTTAGAGACATTGTTAAATAAATGTCAAGTGTATAATTACAAACTTTATTTGAAGAAAAAAATGTGTATAATTTTTTCAAAAATATTTAAAAAAGACAAAGTGCAATTTTTTCATAGAGTAGCTATTCATGTAGCCAGTGAACGAACGTATACTTTTTTTATAAAGAAGTGGGTACAACGGTCCAGTGGGTACTTCCTTACGTGTTACAAACAACTAGATGAAAGTGAGATAATTTTAACACTTATTTTGATGTAGATCTATTTTAAATTAACTAATAAATAGAAACTAAATAAAATTTTTGTCATTACCCAATGCTTAATACATAAAAAAATACTTTACACCAGTTTCGATAATATAATTAAAAATTATTGTCATCTACAAAAACTAATCCAATATAAAACGTGATTATTAAACAAAATGATAAAAGTCTATAATTTTTTTTTTAATTTATAGATGTCACATTGTAAAGGTAATTTGAAAACTTTCATCATTTTATTTATTAACCATGTTTTATAATATTAGATTATTATTAAGTATATTGTCGAAACTGGTAAGGTGCTTTTTAAAGTATAAAGTATTGGGAATGACAACAATTTTATTTAGCTTGTATTTATTAGTTAAGTATAACCAAAACTAATGTTCTAACTCCTAATTAATATTATTTTTTGTGTACAAAATGACTGTGAGAACCTTACTCGAAAATCTAACGACAACAATTTTTTGAACGCTCCGAGGACAGAAACTTTGTTTTAAAACTTAACAGACAAAACTATTTAAAATATAACGGTTAATATACAGTGTGACTAAAAGGAATGGGATTATTATATTATATTATTGATGAGTTAGGACCAAAACGCATCGATCATAACCTTCAAAATTTCTGACGAGATATCGTTAGAGAATATTTCTAGTTTTAGAAGTCGTCTAGGAATAACCCCAACATAACCTGACTTTGCTTTTTGAAATGAAATAGTAAAGTTCTAAGTGAACAATATATGTTCTTGAGAAAATACATCAATTACATATAAAAGATGTATGTATGTAATTTCAATGAACGGTGACAAACATTAAATTAATCTTTATATACTTAAACTGTAATGATTTAAATAGAGGGTTCTTACATTTTATTTTTATTTATTCGTATGGTACATTATACAAATATTGTATTGTGATGTAAGTGTTATGTATGGTGTCCCAGAAGATCAGTATAAACCTGTATAGTGTGGTGACAAAACCGTGGGCAATAGTGGATTGGTTCATCTTGGCAAAGCATTTACTTCAAGGTTTAGGAAAACCACTAAAACCTAAACATGCCAACCCTTACCCACCCTAGTATTCACACGTCAATATATTAATTAAGTGTGTAAACATTATAGAAGGTAAATAAGAACATAAAATATAACAGCATAGCCATTGCATGACGACATTAACTTGACACAAGTGAGTTACTAAAAATATATTATGCAGATGTTCAATCTGAGTTACGGAATCCTAATATGGGGCACATCTTCTACTTAGAATTCATGCTTATTGTCTTAAAGCGAACATTGAGATGCTTCTCAAACAAAAATAGAATCAAGTAATGTAGGACTTTAGAAATCAAAAATAATCTCTTTAAAGTAATCGAAAAGGACATTATGTTACACCAATTATCCATAAAAAATGCTATTCACACATAGAAACAAGACTAATAGATATGGAGTCTAAAGACTTAGCTGTGCTATTGCAGTATATTCATTGGGGGTTTGCAAAATAACAGAAAAAACCTAAGAAGAAAAAACACATGCCATGGTATGCAAACCGATGATTGGCAGAGTAAGAAAAAAGAAAACAAAAAATATAATTTAAAAAAGTACTGGATTCATTGCTACAAGAAAACAAAAAAAAATACTTACACTTTTCATTACTTAATGAGGAGATTAATAATAATGTACCTTTCAAATGTTGGAAGAAACTCATACCAGAACCAAAGTAAATGCAACACGAAGTCGCTGACTGAGTGAGGATCTGAGTGAATTCGGTTATGAGACTTTCGATAAAAGCAATGTATTACTACTAAAAAATGTATACAAGGTGATCCAACTAAAACTTTACACTCCGATTTTAGGGCTTTAAAATGATGATTTAAAATGTTGCGTAACTTATACTATTGTATGGAAGGGAATGGTGGTCATTTCCAGCATTTAATAAACCAATCACAAGAGAACGTAGTCTTTCCATTAGTAATTTTTTTCCACATTTCGTTTTTAATGAAAATTTTGACGCAAAATTAGAGGCTCAGATAATACTCGATAAGATCTTCAAAATGATGTATTACAACACCAATCATCCCTATTTGAAATCACGGGATTTTGCTTCCTCTCGGTAGGGGGTTGAAGTTGCGCGGATGAAAAAGTTGGTCACCCTCGAATCAATAATCGACGGGTCCGAGCCTTTTTTCGGATTTTCATTTTAAAGCCCAACAATCGGGGTGTAAAATTTGATTGGACCACCTTGTACGTATAAACAACTGTTAGTACAAATCATTAGTAACAATACATATTTTTACATACGCGATATCATAATTTTAAAATTTTTTTATACGAGTTGATTTGAGAAGTGAATAATATCTATAGTTTTATATTTTATGTCGTAACACTTTAGGTTTGCATTGAATCATTAAATACCGATCGTGATAAATAGAAACTGACGTTTTCAATCAAGGGAGGATTAAATCCTAAACCTCAAGTATTTAATAATAGTAGTAATAATAACAATAGTAATAATAATAGATTTTTAACTCCATCTTATAACATACTAAAGTCAGAGTACTAAATACATCTAATACAAAATGTATTAAAACTTCCCTAGATAATGTTTCGCCAACAGGGTAAACTTGTCTATAAACGACCACTTAGCAAAAGGAAAACAATTTAATAAGATTCTGCACATTAATACAAAACTTCATCGTGAGAGGCGATTACTAACGTTTGCAAGCTTAATGGGCATGAATTTTACATCATCACAATGAGAAATGGCTAAAACAAACATAATCAATCGATTTAATCAGAGAAGCAATGTTGAAGTAGTGAAATATATATTAATTATTCAATTTAACGCATCTTCAATTATTAAAATTACATTACTCTAATGGGAAACGGTTATTGACATTACTAACTGCCATAATGCGTTAGTTAGTAATTCATAATACTCGGTTATTATAAACAACTTAATATTATTTTTATATTAATAATTGCAACACAACATAATGAACAATACAGCAGCAAAAGATAGGTTTGCAAAAAAGCAACATGGTTTTCTTCCTAGAAGACCAATTACGTCTAATCTTCTGATATGCTTAAATAACTGGAGTAAAGTATTGATGAATGTTCTTAACTCTTTTTATGTTACTTCTTCAAGAGCTTTTGATATAGTTCCTTTTAAAATGTTATTACAAAAACTAAATCATAAATTTTTTAACAAATTGATTATTCACCGTAAAAATGGCATCGTCTTTAACCAGTACTAATAAAGGTGTAGGTGGTGTTCCAAAAGTTACCGTTCTTAGTCTTAGACTTATCAAAGCTAATAGACTGTAAGTGCTCGCAATATGCAGATAATAGAAAAATTTATCAGGTGAGTATTCCTCCAAGATTATAAATTTTTTATACAGTTTGCTCTTCTCGAGCCCTTCTAGGTGGAGGTGAATGAAACAACAACTCAATATGTTGTCAACGCCGACGTTTCGCCCCCTGTGCGTAGGGCTTTATCAAGGCTCATAAAAGAAGAGCAAACTGTATAGAAAAATTTATGATAATCTTATACGAATCATGAAATCATTAATAAAAATGTAAAAACAATAAGTGATTGACGTACACGATGGCTAATATTTACGTGTTGTGTTTCATATTGACTTTGTAAAGTTCTTAAACCCAATGACTTGAGGGTGATTATTAGTAATGGTCTGCGTTGGTCAAATCATATATCGCATAAAGGCAAATAATTTACATATTTATTTAGTAAAGTGTTTTAAAAAAAAAGCACAAGCCTACCTTTTAGAATTGTTCGCCTTTGGTATAAAAAAGATCTCAATTGTTTTAACTTTCATATCAACTAACTAGACTAAATGATAGGGACTTGATTACAACTTCTCGTATATTACATAACATATATTGAATAGTACATACACGTGTTTGCCTTTTTGAGTCTTATCAGTGTAGGGTAAATTAAACGCAAGTTTACAAAAATCACTGGGAATAGCTACAGAATTTCAACGCATCATGCGACACTGACTTTGTCTATAGGAACCGCACGATGCAATGAGATTCTGTAGCTATGCCCAGTGATTTTGACTTGCGTTCGAGCTACACACTGATGAGCTCAATCACGTATATGTAAGTGCCGTTCGTAATTCTGCAATTATCACTGGCTACTTGTTTTATTCGGTTGGCAGAAATGACATATATTGCGTTTAAAATGCGCCTAGCTACCTTCAGTAGAGCAGACATTAAAATTATATAAGTACTGATAGTCTTTAAAATTCAAAATTTGGCTTTGGCGTCCATCAATTTCTGCTTCAATCATGATGAGAAAATAGTAATCATGTGATACGCATTAGTCCAATTAAATTCTTCTCCCAAAGAATTCAGAAGTTGAATTATTTCTCAAAATAAAGAAAAAGATTGATTTAGATTTTCACAGCTTGTTATAGACTAGTGTCGTCTAGATTCGGATTTGAAGGCCGACCGTCGTTGATTCTAGTAAATATTCCCGTCAAATTTATGTAAAACCAGATTTAATTTTTTGTACTAAAGGGAGAGCTCCACCAAAACTACAGAAATCTATTGTATGCAAACCTAATTATGGCGTTTTAATAAAAGAGTTTTCTAATTTTTAATGGTTCACTTTCAGCGATTTCATCGCCAAGACTTTTCATCGCCGCCATTTCGACGCCGCTATTTTAAATCTGACTACTAATACCTTTTCCTAGTCACCTATTCATTATGATGATGAATATTTTCAATGACTTTCTAAAATATTAGTTGTCTTTCCTTTAATTCAACATTTTTATTTCGTATTTGTTTAACAATGTAATTAATTCTAATTAAGCGCTAGAAGTCATGCATGTTTTTCAATTTTTAAAACTCATTTGTATTATACAAAGCTTTCCGTTTATATTTCAAATAGAACCTTCTTCATTAAATTTTTAAGTTATTATTAAATTGAAAGACAAAACGGCGAGTCTTAAACCTATTTCATTATCAAACTGCCTCTAAAATTTTGTGTAAACTTAAAACTGCAATCATAAATGGTAAACCCTACAGAATAAGTTTACAGTGTAAGATGTTAATTGGTTGAAAATATTATTTAAACGCTGTAGAGTATTGGTAAGCAAATTAAAAATTCCTCAAATGTATAGGTACACATTTGTACTATACAAAAAGAAAGTATAACGTAAATGCCTTCATCTTTTTTCTTACAATAGCATTTGTTATCACAAAGTTAATAATGAAATGATTGTGATTAAAAAGCGGTGGTAAAATGTACGTCAATTAAATGACGGCGATGAAACGTCTTCTTCGATGGAATGGTAGAGATGAAAAGTCCCGGCGATTAAACCGTCTGGCGATGAAAGAAGGTGATAAAACAGCGATGGAAAACTGGCGGCGATGAACCGGCTACACTAAAACGTCCCATCCCCGATTTGGGAGTAATTGACGAGCATCGTAAATTTTCATTCTGTGTGACAGACTATATTTCTCCACGACAAAATATATTATATTAGATAATAAATATTTCGACATAACATTGAAATAAATATCTTAAGATACAAATAATTACTATTTGGGTAACGAATCTGCCACCGCGATGACAGTCAAGATTAACATTATATTGTTGGACCAATGTAAAAAAAATGTTCTGTCTCTAGAGCTAAAAAGTAGTGTATTTAAATCGCAAGTATGTCAGAATATTTTTAAATTCCAAGAATGAGTATATTAGTATTATTGTAGTCTTGATAGCGCTGGTTATAGATAGAGATAGATAGATACAGATCGGTAGATCATCATGAAAACAGTAATTTCAAACGAAAAAAGAACACACTTTTCTTCAAAATCAAAAACAAAATAAATTAATCTATTGTTAAAGTAAATAGATAAAAATTGTGACATGGGTCGTAAATTTAGGAAACGGCAGTATTTTGTTCATTTATTTTAAAAAATCGATAAATTTGTTACAAATTTATAACTTTGAAACAATCTAAATAGTGCGCAAAAATTGTATTGAAAAAGGGAGTAAGTGGGAAGTAATCGAGTAAACAGGAAAAACCATATAGTTTTGTAGAGGGGTACTTTCTGAACAGAAATCTAAGTTTTTAGAGTCCAGAAACCCCTACCCAACTCCCCCCAAACGCCTAAAGATTTAAATTCCTATTATCGAATATTACTCGCGACGTTGTTCATACAAGCAATAATTTTAGTTACATACATTCCCCTGAACTAATAGTATTTCATACTTTTTTGAACAAAATGATCGATTATAATCAAACCAGTGATAGTGATAGTGATAGATGACGAAGACTGCAAATGAAAAACTCAGTGTGACCAGAAAAATTCGCATCGTATAGGATTTTTTTAATTAAAGCTTTATTCAATATTTGGTTTTAGCATCAAATTGTGATTTAATTAAGATAAAAATTGAACAAAAAAATACCATACCTGATACACATCTGTCAAATTCAAATATTTATTAAAAAAAAATATTAAAAGTGATTTCTCAAAAAACCCCAAAAAAAGGTTTTCCAAATGGAATTTAGGCAAAATTTCAATTGCATACAATATTTTATGTTTTTTCACATTTTTTGTAAATTGCAACACTGTTGTAAATATAACTTAATGCAGCTTATGGGTAAATGAACAAACATTTGGATAAATACTAATTAAAACATGTAATCTTTTAAAAGTGCATAACCAAGGTCCATGGAATACATTCCAGACATTACAAAACTGAAGAGTACGTTTGAATATTAAAACGAGAAAGTGCTTCAATACATTTAAATAATTGTTTTCACAAATGTTCAAGAAGTACTTGTACAGTTCAATAATGTTTAACAACGACCTTAAAAACCCTTAGGTAAAAAGTACATCCTAAATGATCCATTCCTTGCTTGTATGTATGAAATTTAAATATAACATCTATATATGAAATAAATTAGTTGTAGAACTATAGTTCCAATAAAAGTTGTAGAAAATTTAATTTCCAACAACATTTGTTTTTAAATAAATCTAGACACAACGACCGTTTCTGAAATTTCAAAGTTACACTATGAAAAATTGTTATAAAATTAATGACGTATTTGTAAGCTATAAGTCTCTTATTTCCAGTATCCATAATACCCATAAACTTTAAAGCCCACCCAAAGTTAACTTGCTTTTACTTAAGAGTTGGTAAACTTTATGCTGGTAACTACCAAACAAAATTCTGAAAGAATTCCTATAAATACACATAACAACACATTAATCGTAACGTATATTATCACAAACCTAAGATTCATAGAGTGCTTAGAGTTTGATGAACTATTTTGTTTACACAGACAAGTTTAATTATTAATTTTTATAAAATTCTCTCATTAAACGGAGATAAATAATAATTAATGTATTCAAAAGAAATTACGCTCTGTAAGCATACACTACCAATTACTGTACACAAGCCCACGCCTTAAATGTTATTATTAAGAATATTTACGTAGCAAATTTGAATACCATGCTAAACAAATGTAACAAATGACTTTTGTTTTCAAAATTAGTATGGTATTTTTAAGTATAAGTTGCTTGTATCTCCAACAAAAACTCTAAATACAAGTCTATAACCCCAACCCCAGTTGTAAGCTTTCTCATTTCAACATTTCTAGAACAATACTAGCTGGATATTTTAGATCTTTTAAATCAGGTGGTGGCTTTTCTAGATTACAAATAAAAATCAGAAATAAACATTTTTAGAAGAAATTCCATCATAATCTGAAGCCTCAACTTCTTGCTTTGTGGGTGTTTTCCAAGTTCTAAACCAATTTTACTGATTTTGAAAATATCAACCGAAGTAAGAGCGTTTAAGAGCTGTGTTTTGTGCAAGACTTTAAATTTAAAGCTTTTGCTGAGATAATGTTATGAGAGACTTGCGTCGGTGCTTTGTTGATTTATAATATTGAAGAGATCAAAGAAATTTTTTTTCGTTATGTTGGTGGAAGATCATTACTGGCTGATAGCAGACGAGTAAGCAGATGATTGTAACTTGTTAATAATTGAGAGTTTTTTGTAAAATGGCTTTAAAGGAGTTCTTTGTAAATACCGCCGTATTTAGATATGTTATTCCAAACTGGTGTGAAACATTACAAAGAGCGAAGATACACTACACAGTTTCGTTTTGTGGTTCGATTTGTTTCAACGTGCGAGATGACGTTTGTCAGCAGTATTTAACTTTGGAGTTTAAGTAGTTCACCATATTTTATTTAATCCTATTTTTCATGTGACATTTTTGCATTATATTCATCGACTTAGCATGGCGGTCCGAATAGATAGGTTTCTAGTCACACTTTCAATTTTTAATATTATTTTATTACATTCAAAAAGGTTGTACTTTAGATAACGATAATATTGTAAATTATAGCTTGACCAGTTGTTATTTGTTTTAAGTGTTTAAATGGCAAATATTTTGTAAAATTTCATTTTTCTGAATAAATTTGTGACACCATATAATCTTCGTTGAATTTTCCCTGTAAAATAATTGATAAGTATTTATTATGCATATTTAAATTGGATTGAATTTCATTTACATTCTAAAATTTTCTCGTTTGGGATTGTACGTGATATTTGTCCCGTTTTCTTATCTTGAAATGTTGCAGGCCACCGTCGGTTAATCGACTTCACCTTGAAATAAAATAAACTTGCTGTCTCATCGTAAATTTCCTTAATGTAATTCGAATTTTCATCGGCTAGAAACTTCTAGTAGCTGTAAGTGTGCTGGTCACCATAAGAATGGTCGTACTGCCGTTTTGAATCGAGTCTAGGTTCAGTTCTCGTAGGGTTGAATTAGGTGAGTAACACACATAATATGTATGGGTTTCTTCGTCAAGAAGGCCTTCATTAGGAGTGGGGAAACAACAAAAGAACTCGTTTATTTCGAAACGACGTTTCTCAACCAAATATGTTGATTTCTTCAAGACGTAGAAATAATTAGATCTTTTTTAGTATAATTCGTACATCATTCAATTAACGAACATATGGGGGTGTTCAGTAAAACTACAATACGTTCGTTTTATTTGTCTTTTATTTAATTAATTGTTTGTTAACGTATTCAATGTTAATTTATTTTGTGACGCCCCCATATGTACGTTTGTGGGATGATGTTGTACGCATTATACTCAAAAAGAACTAATTATTTCTACGTCTTGAAGATCTTTGGTGGCCTAAACGTCGACGCTCATGAAATAAACGAGTTCTTTTGTTGTTTCACTCCCAATGAAAACTTTTTTATGAAGGAGTAATAATAAAGTTTGAAGTTAGTTAGGGGTATTATTCCCCGTTTCGCAACTTTGCGGATTTATTAAAAATTATTTTAATACGACTTTCCGTCTTCGTTCCAAACGTCTTCGTACCGCCACAACAAAAACCTCTGGTCAAATATTTTAATCAACGATCTGGTTCATCTCCGCCAAAGCCCGGGTTCACACTGTCCTCTAAGTATTTACTTTTTTATTTGACTAAATATGTGAACAATACCGAAATTGAAGAGGTTTAAAAGTCTTGATGTAAATTATAAACTGTCCGCGAAGTGTTGTCGTATTTACGCGCATATTATTATTATTTCAGCAGTGAATAAGGGCTGGGAGCTATTTAACGTCGTGATCTTGTTCGGCGTCCTATTGACTTTGACGAATTTATCGATTGTTATTGACGATTTTGCAACTATTTACTTCGACCTTATTATTTCACGAAGGCACTTATCTAGCAAACCATTCCCTCCAAAGAGCTACGTAGTTACCCCTACTTATGTTACATTTTTAATTCAAAATTGTCGTTAACTTCTTCTTGCATGTAACAACCAGAGCAAGATATTCAAAAACCCAAAATATAAAAAAAAATGGTTGCTAGTATTTTAAGATTTTCGCGGTAAGTTCTACAAAAAAACTATCAACATTGTGTGTCTTGTTTGATCGATTTAGTTTTAGAACATTTAAAATTGATTTCGATTCTTTTCATAATCAAAAATAGAAAGTGTGAAACTTCATTGAAAAGATATTTGTTAGAAATTCAAATAGAGCGCGCAAGATCCTTTTGGCGGGGCAGGTGCACGGAGGGGATCGAGGTACGGGCAGTCGTAATGGTGCGGACAAACACGGCGCATGTGGCGAGGGTAATAAATAGGACGATAATCATTGTTAATTACTTTCTATTAGTAGAGTTGTTGTTACTTTGTTAATATTAATTGGTGTAGTAAAGAGAGGAATTCATATAGTTTAAATAAATAAATATACATAACATATTTTTGCGTAGAATGTCATTTGAAATAAGAATATTAGGGTTTTTTTTATAAATGTCAAGCCAATATTTAATTCATCAATTGTGTTCATCAATTACAGACTAGTAAACAATTTCGTTTGTAAGTAGTTTTGCGCATTCCACACATACATACAAAACTGTTAGTACTAGTTTAAATGTTACTTTACAAACTAAAGCAACGGCAGCAAACAATATAATCCAAAAATTTTAAAAACTGTTTACAATATTTACCTATAGTTATTAAAAAGTGTCTACAAACGATCTTAGAATTTGTAAAAAATCAATTGAATTTGTTACCAATGCAAAATTTACTACTATATAGTTTTCAGTGGTCACAGAAATACAGAGCGCCTGCAGAGTGTCTTAGAGTTGAAAAAAATCACTTTTTCAGAGCATAACGCAGAGTCTAGTATATAAAATTTAAATTAAATTAAATTTTTTAATTTGAACGATAAAGTGAAAGATCAAAATTAGAAAACTGTATCTATTTGTTTTATCTATAAAAAATACATTGACGAATACGCCGAAAAAAAGTTTTGTCTTGAAAAAGCCTCCATCTGATAGGGGCGAAACGTTGGCAATAGTTGGAAGATTCTAAAAAGGAATAGTTCTTCAATAAAACCACAGTGTAGGATTCATACTTATTTTGTACCTATTGTGTTTATTACTTAATTATTATCGAATTATAGAATTAATTTAATTATTGGTACAGCGGAATGATGTATGTACGGTATATTAGGATCTCTTTTCGGTTAAGGTATTAAGGAAAACAACCCAAAAATTGAATTCGTTAAAGTAACATTGCCAACCTTTACTCTACCTCAAAAGCACTTTTTAAGCTCTATAAATTTTAATAAAATTCTAATTTCTTCCTATTTTTATTTAAATAAAATAACACCAACTTAAAATATCTAGCAAAAACCGAAATCAAATTGATTGATTTGTTGGCCCAGTAGTGATTACTGAAATACAACATACAAGGAACCATTATGCAACAAAACATAAACATAAAAACTATTAAGGTAAATTGTATTTTTCACAAATTTGAACTGAATCAAAGGAATGAAACCGTAAATAGAAAAAAGAAAACACCAAAAACTGCAGAAAAAACTATATTCAAACAATTATAGCTTAATCATTGAAGCTCTCATCTGACAATTAACTACCTTCCTCTTGGTATTGAGATCATTCAAACGTCACTCATTGATATTCATAGGGTAGTTGTACTACTAACACATTGCTAGTACAAATTTAAAACGTCATAATTTTCAAGATATCATTAGAAGCTTATGTTGAAATCGATTTTATTTGGCTAGAACTCTACTTTGCCCAAATTAACGGTAAAATTTTGGGATATCATAGAGGTCTAGAAAAGTTATAGGTTATGATTAAATGCAAATAATCAATGCTCTATTACAACTGATTCTCCAATTTACACCAAATCTTACAAAACATTTTAAATCTTTCTTTTTGTCAGCTTTACGATTTCTCAATATATTTAAATACTATTGTAAAATTCTACATTTTGATATTAGAATTTGCATTCAATCACTTTCAACACATAAAATATATATTTCATATAACATTAATCTTCTTTCGAACACATCCTATCGAATTTGATCGACATGTGATCAAAGTGTAAATGCGTGAATGTTATACCAACCGTAAATGCTTTGATACGATAAAACAATGAATTTAAAACATCCAAGACGAAGCATAGATTACATTAAAGTTTTATGATAGTCCAATCCTAAGTCAAAAAAATTTCATTAAGCACAATCTCATTTAATTATTATATTGTAACCATGTGTTCTTTAATTTAATTTAATATGTTGTATTATATCTTTAAATGTGAACGTATAATCGCATTATTTTGTTCTTATACAACAAGAACGTATATTATGTAATATTTTATCATTTTATTGATCAGTTTTTATTAAAATAATAAAGTTTCAAGAAGTTCTCGTAAGATTCATATTTAAAGTTTGGTGTTCTACTAAATAATAATTAAATTTACTTTCATATTGTCCATGTTGTTTTAGTAAAATTTGTAACAAAATCAAATTAATTAATGTAATTTCTTAAACCTGTTTGAGAAAACTGAAGGTACACGTTAAAATTAACAACACATTTTATTATAAAAACTAAGTTTGGTAATTGATTTTCTATTTTGCAAAAATTTTGTTTAAAAGAAAAAATTTATATTAAATCAACAAAGAGTAAACAAACGTCTAAGAGAGTATAAAAATTCTAAAATGTTAAAAGTATGAAAAGTACATTGCAATCTAATTCCTTAAAAGACGGGATTAAGCGGTCATCGAAAATTTTGCTCGAAATAGAGAAAATACATTTTTCTGTTATATTATAACGAAGGTACTACTTCGTCAAAAAAATAAAAAATCTTATTTATAAGGTCTGGATAAATAATTTAATAGTTGTAAATACGAAATACAGTACTTAGCAAATAAGCTATTAAAAATTCTAATTTTTAAACTGCGTTCTACCGCATAATAATAAAAAATTTGCCACAACATAAAATTGACCTTAGATACACAATAATTAAATAATTAAAATATATGTGTGGGAATAAAGATCAATGAATTATTAGCATAAATGTGAGAATTCTTGGCATTGTAAAATCGAGCTCTATATCTAATTATGTTGGTACCTAATGGGTTTTTAATATATGTGCTTATGATGTCGTTGATTATCATTTTTTACAAAGCATAGACGAGTTTTTGTGTTTAAGTACATACTTTATTATACGCTAGTGCAGGTTTGCATTCTCAATTTAACGACAAACAAACTTTTTACAAATGTCCTAGTTTCAACATTAAAAAATAATTAATGCAGGATAAAAAATAAAAATGAAGTAGACTATTGTCATCGTCATTTAAAGTTCTGTTATCAACATAGGTGGTATGACTATCAAAAGTTAACAATTTTTTGTATATACAATACAATTGTTATTTTAGTATTGCAGTACAGTAAAAATAAAATTGATTTCAAAGAACAATTGTAATGAAAGATTGAAAATAACATAGTTGTGACCCCAATGTTAAAGGAAATGACATTGATCATCTAAATTTAATAGTGGCTAAATTAGTGCAAGTTAACTTAAAACGTCATAAATTATAAATTAAAAATGAGAAATCGGTCAATTCTAGAAAAATTAAAAGATATTACAAAAAACTTTAAATCATAATCGACTGATCCGAAAAAAATGATATTTTAAGAAAATAAAAATAAGGAAATCCCTGATTACTAGTAACCGCTAATAAGACCTACATAAATGAAATCCTGTTGATATAGCCATTACATGCAGTGCGTTCATGATGAAGGGAACAAATTCGATTACAATTCAAGTGATGAATATTTGGAAAAACCCTCGAACACGTCGATTAGTATGTTTAACTGCGCACATTTTGTACTAAACATTTTGTATACAGGATGATCCAGATACAAGTGCTGAAACAATGTTACCTTTTTTTCGGTTATTCGGATTCTTTGGAAATTTTAGCTTTTTCTCGCGTATAATATTCTATACTGTTTACGAAATATTGACGTTTAATATTTCAATTTTGTGAATTTACATAATCGTTTAATAGTGCATTAAGAAGTTAGTGGCTTACTGCACTATATTAACACACGTTCAAGCCATAAGCCACGAATTTCTTATAACTATTGTTTCCATTTTACCCCATTTTTAACGATTTGAAAGAAATAAAAATTTTCAGTATTGCGTTAATCTAGTAGTACTTTGTGAATCTAGTATTCTTTACTTTTACAAAAACAAAAGGAAATTTAATACAAATTTAATTTTATTGTGTTCATCTTATACCTATATTTGACATTTAAATTTGAAATATTTGAATTTAAAGATTCAAATTTAAAATTAATATTAAGTGAAAAAAAAACTAATGAAAAGTACATAGATCGTTTGGTTTTGCAATGGAAGATAGTTATACCCCACCGGAGTCTGAAGAAGCAGAGGCTGAGGTAATGAATGCATTGTTACCTACAAAATCAAAAGCTGTTTATAAAATAGAGTATAAAATGTTATGTTAGTTTTTTATTCAAAAATTTGAATGAAAATGAAAAAGCCATCTACGCTTTGGTCAACATATTCTAAACTAAAATCTTGCAAAAACATAGAAAATAATGTTGATATCTCAAAGTATAATAAACTAATTTCGTACTTGAAGAGATTGTCTGAAGTGTGTCAACCAAAGAAATCCAAAATTTTAGAAGCTGGAGATATTGACCACTTTTACAACATCATTAAACTGAACTATTAATATGTCATCTGTCACTTTAATTTAATATATATTACTGTTATGTGGTTTTGGTGAAATAACAACTATTGCTAAATGTTTAAAATTTTTTCCTTTCCTTAATTTCTATGTCGAAATACCATGGTATTCCAAATTAATTATTTTAGGCAAGCGAAATAATCATTTCTACGCACCTGTAATATTTTTATTGAGTAGCTGTATTAAATTATACATAAATAACGAAAGATACATTTAAAATTATTTGTGGTGAGGTGGAATTAAACACACCTCGTCAAAAGGCACTAATTTTGATATTATTTTAAAGGAGACAAACTTCTAAATACTCTCACAAAAAATGTCAGATTTGATAATGAAGTCAGTTATAAAATTCAACTTCATGTTTAAGGTTGAAGATTTTTGTGTACGGTAAGATGTAAATTTTTGTTTTTAAATTATTTTTAATTTTAAATCCTTTTGTTTTGTTATATTTATTGGGTGATTAAATTGTGGTAAATTAGGTTTAATTTGTCAACATCAGTTTTATAATTTAAAGTATGTTGAAGGTTTTTTAATACCTATGTATCATTTCAAGAAGGGATCTTTTATAATAATTATGTTCTTTTTCTAAGATTTCAGGTTTTTTTAATTTGAAGTTATGTAAATGGTTAACAGCATAATCTGATAGGGCACTGTTTGGTTTTTGTGAAAATTTTTATGTTGGTTAATTCTTTTATAGAGATATTGTTTAGTTTGTCCTATCTATATTTTATCACAATTTTGAAAATTTAATTTATATATTAAGTTTGTTTGTTGTAATTTATCAGTTTTACTTTTTAAATTACTGAAAAAGTTTTTTGATTGTGTTATGATTGTTATAGGAAGTTATAATGTTGTTATATTGTAATATTATTTCAATTGAAATGTTGACAAAGTTTTTTGTAAATTATTTTGTATGAGATCATTATTAAATACTGAACCTAAGCAATTTGGTTGTAAATCTACATTTTTATCTTGTTCTGTATGAAGTTTAATTTTATATAGTCTTATTTTTATAAATTTATCAATAAATTTAATTGGTTATTGATTTTTAATAAGCATAGATGTAATATATTTTAAGTTCTGATATGTAGGTTCAGATAAAATAATGGCTCTATCTACTAGTGAGTTGATTACACTGATTTTATATTTGTTGGTAGTTGACATCTTTCCTGTACCAATTTGATTCAATTTTATTTTTATTATTTATGTGTAAAGTTAGATCAAGGAAATTGATAGTTCTATTGTTGTTTTCCATTTCAATAGTAAATTGAAGTCTGGGATGGCAATTGTTGAATTTATTTTGAATATTGTTTATTTGGTATTAGAGCTATGATTATTATATCATCAACATATCTTTTATATCGTATAATATTATTGAAATACTAAGATTTTCAAAACCGATTTTTTGTAATACAAGGTCTGAAATTGTGCTTGATAGTGGGTGATCCATTAGACTTTTAAAAAATAATTAATATGATCACTTTACCTCATAATTATAAAATCTTCTCCCTAGAAGTTGTATCTTTATATATAAACTAGATTACCCCCAGGCCCCTAGGAGTCTCACGAAGTAACACCGTTCCTTCAAGTACGTTGCCTATCCTACCAACGCAACACCACGCCGCGATATACTTAACACTGGTCCAGTACTGAGTATGCTTGTTCCCCTATCCTAGCAACGTAAACAGAAAACCGAGGTAATAAGAAGAATATAAGTTAAGATATACCCATAGAACTAACTACTGAATCCATAAATTTTTATTGGAAAAAAATTAAAAAATTTACCAAAATTCTTAAAAATAACTTCATTGAAATAATAACTTTTATATTGAAATCAAGTCGACATTAAATGGTTTAAATAAAAAAAATTAAAAAACACACCTGGCACCACTTATTGTCGGTATTGTAATAGCAACGAGACGTTATTAGTACTTGTCAATGAATTGTCAAAAAATTGTAGCATTTCTTTGTAAGTCATTTACGGTATTTATGCTCAATGTTTATATTAAACTGATATCAGTCGTTTTTAAAATGTTAATAATATTTGTAACAAATCCAGCAATTATCCTGACGTGAAAAAATGCATTTTTTTGAGAAAGAACGCATTGAAGTACTTATGATCATTGGTCTTAGAGACAGAGTGCGTACTGAGCAAGAAGTGTGCAATTTATTTAATGCAATTCATCCAAATCGACCTCCAATTACTAGATCTACTGTCAGTAAGATTGAATCAAAATTTGTTCAACACGGTCACGTTAGAGGTTTACGTAAAGGAACACCAGTAAAAATATATGTAGATTCTAAGATGGACATTCCGTTAGAAACTCACGATAACCCCCATGTAGCCCTTAGGACAACCTCTAAGAATTGCAATTTGTTATTGGAATCAGTTTCAGGAATACTTCGGAAAGCAACGTTTCATCCCTATAAGGTTCAATTGATACAACTATTAGAAGGCGATTTGGACCGAAGAGTACAGTTTTGTGAGCAGATATTGTGGCCAATTTAAATTTCACTAGAAAGATTATTTTCTCTGATAAAGCAACTTTTTTTTCAATGGGCACGTCAATAGACAAAACTGCAGGTACTGGGCAACATATAATCCTCATTTCACACACAAAGTCCTCAAAAAATAAATGTGTAGGCAGGCATTGTAGAAAATCAAATTACTGGACCATATTTTTTTGAAGAAAGTTTAAATGTAGAACGCAACTTAGACTTGCTTCAGTATGAAGTAATCCCTACTTTAGCGGTTTTATTTTCTAACCCGCAGGACCCAGATATCCCTTCTAACGACATATGGTTCCAGCAAAATAGGGCACCTCCTCATTTTGCAAGACCTGTTCGAGAATTTCTGAATTAAATTTTTCCCAATAAATGGATTGGAAGGAGAGGTCCTCCAAGATAACCAGATTCAACCCCACTAGATTTTTTCTTATGGGGTTATAACCTAATCTTCTCTCAACTTGAACAATTAATAGATAGCTTAGTGTGTATTAGAGAAATTTGAGAACCCAATGGAATAAATGCTGATGAAATAAATACATTCCTTAAAATTGGATCACCAAGGAGAAAAGCGCTGTTCCAAGTAGATTACCTTATTGTACACCCCAAATTGATTTAATTGCATTACTACGACAATTTTGTTTAATATAACTAAAATGGATTAATAGTCTTCTTTCTTTTATTGGGAGCAAGTAGTATTTCTTGTAATTTCATTAAATGCTATCCCAGACTTTTTTTGTTCCAATTTTAAGTTGAATAAAAGTTGTTTTACTAATCACTTTTGAGCTCTCCAAGAATCCAATCTTAGCAGTGTAATAATTTCCATAATAACAACAATCACACGACTCGTATGGCGTACCAGTTTTGGTTTTATTAAAAAGAATTGTTTTAATTCAATCATTTCATCTCAGCTGTTACCATATTGGTATAAACTATTTTATAATCTTTCCCTTGCACAAACTATTTTCTTGGTTTGCTTTAATGTTATAAATTTTTTAATGTAACAAAATTTTTGTGTTATCCTTTACAGATTTTTGATGGTAAAGTTAAAAGAAAAAATAGTAGATACATCCTACTGGACTGGCGTCTAGTGAATATGAGCTGAGAGCTATATTAACGTCGTGTTCTTGTTTTGGTTTTACCGATTTTTGACGAATTTATCGTTTGCTTTACTGGCGGTTCTGCCACATTTATTAAGACATGTTGGGCATGTTTAATAATTACCGACGACTCATCAAAAACGCAGCCGCGAGGTAATTCCTATAGAAGACATCTCTGCCGACTCAGTTGTTAAGAAGTTCATAAGTGAGTGGATTGGTAGGTTTGGAATCCCATAACGAATAATAACAGCCTGTGATCGACAATTTGTGTCTGTTCTCTTTTCCGAAGAGAAATTTTTATCCACACCAAGTTGCATAACTGCTCATACGTTTTTGGGCTAGGGTATAAGCAATAGCCCTTTTCGCATTAGCGCTTGAGTAGTTCAGTCAGCGGGTACTGTGTAGTTGGTACGTTCTTGATTCACTAGGTGACGCGATTAGGACGCCCGCCGTCAAAATATACAAATGCAAACGGTAAGTCTTCAAGTACTTGATTTATTAAGCTTTGAAAGAAGTTGTTATTTCTGGGTTCGACCGCTACTGCACTTATTTAAAATCTGTGAGATATGTTCGATGTGAGGAAGTGTGGATCAATACAGTATTGTTACTGCATTAAGTTGACTCTCCGTAAAGCCTCCACGAGTCGTCTATTGTGAAAACGAAATGAAGTGGGCTGGCTCATGGGCATTAAAAAGGTCGACAAATACCACATTCAATCATGCAAGCAAATTTTTCTCGAGCAGCAAATAATCTACTTGGAAAAAAGCGGTGGTTCGGAAGTGATTATATGGTAACTGAATGCGACACTTTCTTTATGGACTTTCGCGGTGTTGCAATTTTCTTGTATTTATTTAACAAGTCTACATATGGTCTTTAATTTTGAATAGTGCGTACTGACAGACCACAAAGATCTGGTGACAAGGATTGGTGCCGTAAGTTTTGATAGTGGTGACGTTGACTCCAAAAAATTTGTCTTTGTCTGTCCCTTGACGGTGTTGTACGATGAAGACAGAAAAGACGGACACGTCTTTGAAATCGGGCGGCAGATTTTTTGTTCGCATGTGGCTAGGAAGAACTAGTTTTCCGAATTGGAAGATTAGTGAGAACAACTTGGTGTCCCCAAGTACAGTTTTAAATACTTTGGTTTTTTAATAATCAGTTTCGCATTTAAGATGAAGACACCTCCCATATACTTTCGTTACTTGAAGGAATACAAATCTGAATATTTGCCAAGTCCTTCAGAGTAATGGGTCACACATTTAGGTCCTTTGCGCTTTGTAGTATACAATGTGTCGCACTTAAAATGAAGAAACCCCCCTTATATTTTGTTATTTGAAGAAATACAGATTTCAATATTTACCCAGTTCTACAGAGTAATGTCATATTTTTAAGATACACTATAATCTGAACTTAGACTCAGTTTACTACAAATTGACAAATAAGGTTGATTCTCAATATTGTGCTTCGCGTTAGAGAACAATTATGAAGTTATTGTTACAAATTTTTTTAACTACACACACCGATTTTCATGACAAAATTTAAATTTATAATATTTTATTATTTTAATTTATACTCAAAATCATTTATTTTTTATCACAATTAAATTTTTTCAATCTTTTAAGCAAGATTGATCAAAATTTTATATCCAATGCCTAATATTCAATCTTCTAGAATTAATGTCAATTAGACAAAAAATTCTACAAACATACGAGTTTAGTTTTATTCTCCAATTACCTATTTAAGAATAAATAAATTATAAAAGGAAATGACGTTTATATATAAAATAGGAAATAATCTGTTGCTTTGATTAATTTGTTGTCACTGACTTTGATTATATTAAGCAATTTCTTTGATGAATTTAATATGAGAAATAAATCCGTAAATTTATAAAAAATAATTTAATATATAAGTACACCACTATTGATGTAGTTGATGAGTCAAATAATAACTTAAAAGTAAACAGCCTTTTGTTGAGTATACTACATGCCAAAAGCATCCGTACAATTCAACCTAACATCTAATTTTCATCACATCATTATAGAAAAGCAAGTATCCGAGTAAATGTTACTGACGTATGTATTGTATGTAAGAAATTTCTAACGTATAATATTACAAAAAGCATAAAATTTGTAATTTAAATATGATTTAAACAAAGCTTTTGTATTTATATTAAATCATTAATTATGTGTTATTATAAATAAGTGATTTAAACAAAAAAGGTAGCAATTAAACTTATATATCTCAAGAAACAATAACCTCATCTTTATAGATTTGTCATGAAACATGCACTTAAGTTAATTTAACAGGAGAAAGAAATATATGGGAATACTAACACAATCTGCAACTGCAACTAAACTGCACAAACATTTTTTGTACAGTTTTTGTATTTTCTCTTTGTACTTTATAAAATCCCTTTAATTCTAATTTATTATAGAAGAAAGAAATGAAGTACAGATTTTGCTAATAAAAAAATTCTACGTTTACTCTGAATACACCTTTGAATTGAATTAACAAAAAAATTTAATATCTTTAATGTAATTACAAAATAAAAAATGCGCTTCAATTAATCAGATTAGACATTTCGCAACAATGTACAAACGTTCAATTAATCACACTGTTTGAAAACTTTTTACGAATATCTTCTTGTAAAGTATTGCATATTAATTTTATATTTTTCAGAAAAAAATTAATTTTTAATACCGCTTACTTTCATGTAAAACAAATAAATTAAAAATTATGGTAAACAAAAATCGTTTACTTTGCTAATAGTACATAAAAAGTTTTAAAAGTATACATTTTTTATGTATTCAAATAAATTTATTAAAATGGAATTTAATTTGAACAAAGTTGCAATTTATTAAAAATACGTCGTTTGCAGAAAATGTCTTTCAAAAATGGTTGATATTATCATCAATAATGTATCGTTTTTGATATTTCTATTACTAGAAGAATAGTCAACACATGTTTCATTTGCATTTTTAATTCTAGCTTGCAAACAATAATTTTTAATACCGCACATTTTGTTCAATCGCGCTCCAGACTGAGATTGCCCTTCTGAAATCCGTGAATTCATACCTAACATGCCCAACAACAAATCACCTGGTCCTGATCTCATAACCAATGAAATTCTAAAACAACTAACAAAAAGGTCCCTAGCCAACACTATTCAACGCTTATCTGAGACTTAGATACTTTCCAAAAACAAAATGTTTCGTGACTCGCCTCCAATATGCCTTAGATGAGATGAGAACACGGTTTGTCAAATGGAAATTACAGTAAATAGAACAAAAACGGAGACAAAAATCTTCACGCTTAAGCGCATTACAAAACACTAGTTATAAGGTTCCACCAATAATATTATTGAGTTGAACGCAAGAACTCGGCTATCAAACACCTGGGAGTCTATCTTGACTGAAGACTTGGATGGGAACTTCATGTAAATAAAAAACTGAAAACAATTATACATGAAACTTTCATTACCACCGATATTAGATCACATAAATCAACAGTGCAACAACATAAAAAGGGTACCGGAAAAGTTAGATTAATATTCAGTGAAGTCGGAAAATATGCTACAGCAACAGTAAAAGTAGCATTATTATAAATAAGAAAGTAATTGAAAGATATAGAACAAAAAAAACGATATGGTAGAAACAAAAATTAATTCTGGAAAAATTCACGGGGTTATTTGTGTAACTAGTGCAAAACTTTGACTCAAGCTGCAAATTTCATGCATCGTGCAACAAATATGCTTTTTGCACATGTTGCACACAACATTTTTTCTACGATCGAAAAACAAGAAGAATAAATAAAATAAAAAACTACTAGTGCAAAAATAAGTTATATTTTGCACTAATGCAAAAATGAAACTTTTGGCACAGTAATTGCTGCAAAAAGTCACTTTTTGCACAATCGTAGAAAAAAAATATTTGAGGTGGAGATCAAAAAAAGAGAAAATAGGATGTTTCGGCTAGTAGATAAAAATTTGGCCAATTGAAATGATGTTCGTTGAAGATATACAGGGTGATTCACGGTCCATGAACTAGACGTTTACAGAAAACGAGCCACAGGATTATTCTGAAAATTTTCTTAAAAGTAATTGTGGATGATCTCTCCACCTAAAATATTTTCCGGGATGCGACATTGCCGCTTCTTGTAGAAATATGTAGCAACTTTTTTTATTTCAAATAGCACATCCTATATATTTTGCTCTATTAGATTCGCTATTACTTTCTGATCATTTTTTGCTTAATATTGTCCATATTGTCGTTGGATTTGTAACACTAGATGAATTGTGACAAGGGGAAAAGAGTTAAAATGAAAACAATTAATGTAGAGTTTTAAGAGAAATGGGGATTTGAGAAATAGTGCAGACAGGAACAAATCGATCGGACAGAAAACAATAATAATTAGAAATATAAACCTTATGGAACAAATAGACAGAAACAAACTCAAGAAACAAAAGAAAAGGAAAAGTTAGAATATAGTCAAAAATGAACGTAGGTAATCTTAGTACCTCTAACTTCTACATAAAAAAGATGCAGTGGAATAAAGGGAGATGGTTGTTATGTGTACAAACAGTTAAAAAATGGCGAAAGTAGTGTGGGTAGAATCTACATTACATCAAAAACAAGTTCCGTCAAAAAATAGTACCAAACAGTAAACTTTGGTGATCTGATAAGTATTGGAAAGAAAATAGGAATACCTACACGTATACATAAGCTGATGATTAAACAAGCTGGAAGAAATTTTTAAAAGTCTGACTGACTTACTCCTCAAAATTGAAAGTTTTTCCTGAAAATGTATTGCAAAGAATTGGAAAACGTGAAAGTTCGGGGTGTAAAGTGGATGTGGTAAAACTGATCATCCAAGTTGAAGAATTTATTTTGAGTCTTCTTTTTTTTATAAATACAAACCTGCCTTCTTTTAACAGACGAAAATGTTTGGTGTTACTGCAGAAATCTTTTTAAATCTGTTTAAGGCGTTTAAAAATGTATAGTATCTCAGTCGGTAGTAATTTATATTGTCCTGTAAGATAAAATTACATGTAATAGAATCACATTCAAAGATTTTGTGTAAAATTCAGACAATGTTTATTGTAAGAATTTGTAGGTTATGTTTTATTACACATGCGGTTTTTGGTACAGTGACAACGAATAGTATGGGAACAGTAGCCACTGCTCATCTTCACGTATAAATGGTGCTACTGTATTACATTAAGATTTGCTGATGAACATTTAGCAGATTAAATTAAGTCAAGACCAAAGCCAAAAAAAACTGGCAATGGTAAAACTGACGCTCAACATATGAAATACGCTATATGAGATGAATTTAACGTGGATTATCTACAAAGCTGCGGTCATAAAGTACAACTTTAAGAAGATACCTTATTAAATGCGAGGTGAACAGTGATAACATTGACTGGAACTCCGAAGTTCTCGAAGGAACACCTAGAATAACCCCCAAGTACTCTGTTAAGCAATTATTTTCAAACCATGACTAGGCTGCACCACGGACTTAATACAAAAATATACTGAAAACCAGTTTTTGAAATGGCAGTTGCAAACCAGCAACTTTGGTTTGCAGGATTTATGAAGCGAAATAAAGAAGCAGAATGTCGGCTCAAGCAATATCAATAGCAAGGGCGTTAATCAACCAATTGTTAAGTTCTTCAACAATCTCAAAGAGATTTATGAACGTTTCAGACCACCAAGTCTAATTTACAACGTTGACGAACGGCGTTAAAGGTTCAGGAAAGCGGAAAAGTGTTGGCGAGGAGAAGACAAAGAAACTCGAACACATAGTCTTTAATGAGCGTCTCCCACCAGGGACCATAGGAGCTGCAGCCCCATCTGACTAGATGACAGCTGAATTATTGGTGTAATGGATGGAGTATTTCATAAGGCATGCCAATCCAATAAAACTTCTCCTGTCTTACTAATGATGGAAATGATAACTTGGAAAAGGAAAACATTATTATCTTTCTAACTATGCCACCACATACGAGCCATTGCCTAGGGTCAAAAATTCATATAAACGTATACTTTTTGAGCTTTCGTTTTGGACCTGGAGCTCTTTGAAGATGATATCATCAGGTGATTTTGTTATACATATCTCCAGAACGCCGCTTTAAAAACTATAAAACTTGGTAAAGTTGGTTAACTTAACAAACCAACTTTTCTGATGCAAGATTTTTCTAACACAATCATAAGCGTCTGATTTGAGGAGACCGAAGGATATTTTCAGTCATATTTTTTTATGTCACTTTTTTACATTTTACATAATAAATTAAGAAATTTCAGAATTTTACTAGAAAAAAGTTCTTGTTCTTGTTCAGAGCACAAACTATTCATCGTTTTAAAAAAAATTTTATTACCCAAAAAAAGTGTGGTGTTTAGAGTGTATTACTCTAAACGCCGGTTTGGATCAGAAAAAGGGTTGCGTTCGAGTAGAATTTAGCAGCGTTTATTATTGTACATAGCGTGGTCGAGCTATACTAATTCTAATGATGAATAAAAACGTTGTTGTCAGCATGTAGTAATCGGCGTACTACGTGCTATGCGATGTCACCTGATATTCCGGTGTTGCGTGTCGTGCGGAAGACGGTGGCCCGGAATTAATTGCACCGATGGACTCGAGCTTCGGCCGGTCTCTACTGGATGCTGGCGCGGTGACTTGTCGGCTTCTCGGCTGGCCTCTTCATTCGGTTGGAACTGCACCGAATTGATGGCGAACTGGACTGTGTGGTGATCCCAACGTGATAAAATCAGGGAAAAATGAGGAGGAAGACAGCAACACAACAACAAGTATAATCGCAAAATTTTTTAGCTACGCTATAACATGGACGATATCAACGACAAAACGACCTCCACTGGGCCCGCTACGCTTGCTGCCGCTCCAACCATTGCCCGACAGCACGCCCGCCAACGACAACATGTCCGCCAAATCACGCCTGCCACGACGACACCCGCCAAAACAACACGTGCCACCGCTGCGTCCGCCATGAACATCGTCGGCACCGACATTTTTCTCCCCATTCAACGATGTAACGCACATCAACTTGGGCTGATGGGGTACACACAAAGCCGTTCCGTCAACCCCAATCCAACCCAACAATCAACCCGCACAAAACGAAACGCCGCATTTGCTGTATCTTCTAACAAACGCATCAACCGCTGCACCATTCCTCTAACGCTACAAACGCTGCATCATCCATAATCGCCACATCTGCTACTTCAGACGACCCATCAATCAAAAAGAAACCTACGTCTCGAAATGACAGAGCGACAGTGCGATCACGCACACACATTCAACACCCGAAACTCAACAGGCCCAAGACTTCATCGTCCACCTAAGCTGGAGCAACGCGCTCACCTACACGACATGAAGCTTGCAACGCCGGTTCTGGACACCTTCGCCTGTCAAATACAGGAATCGCTGGAGCATCGAGCTCGCACCCTCATTCGTCACGCAACTGCTAGCCTAAGCTTCAAGGTATTGCCTGTCGCATACGGGTACCATGGGCGCATACACATACCTTACGAAGCTTACAAACCCCAGTTGCGAGATCCTATCAACACTCGCATCGGATAAATTGTCACTGAAGTAATCAACATCGATCACAACATCCATAGCAGCATCCACAGCAGCCGACACATCATCCGCAGCAGCCACCGAAGCAATTGAAACGACAGCATTCGCTACAAAAACCACGAACGTCACTATCGCTGCAACACCCGCAAACGAACGACCGCTGCTACAACCACAAACGCCATGATCGCCGTTTCAGAGGAACAAACGATCACGACGCGCACTACGTCTCGAGGACATAGCCGCCAACGGTCAACCGCACTCACACACACGTCACGGAACCCAGAGGCCCAACTCTTTGAAATACATTCGCGCTAGAGCGGCATGTTCGCCCACACACGTCACAAAGTTTGGACGCCTGGTTCTGATGTCCAGTCGCCTGTCACATACAGGACGCGCAGAGCAACGAGCTCGCGCACACAAGCTGTCGAATACAGTACACATAAAGCACAAATTCGCCTCTGGAGCAGCAACATCAACAAAACAAAAAGCAGCAACGACAAACCTCTCAATTGCAGCATCCGCAACAGCAAGAAAATGCGCACACAAAAACCCGACTTTTTGTTTGCATATTCTGGCCAACAAACCTCCGACACGCTTTATCGTGGACTCATCCACTAAGGAGGGACCCCTGTAAGGTTGACATCGCAACCCCATTCTAACCAATTCTACATCCGCGTATTACGTTTGTAGTAAACGCGGAAACAATAACACACAATTGCAAGTAAGCAAGTGCACACTCAGCTTTCTTAATGGCCTTGTTTACTAAGCACACTAACCCTCTTCGCATGTATAAAACGAAGTAAGTACAACAACAGAAATCAGTTCGGTACATCAATTCGTCCAGTTCAACACACAGTCTAGTTCGCCATCAATTCGGTGCAGTTCCAACCGAATGATGAGGGCAGCCAAGAAGCCGACAAGTCACCGCGCCAGCATCCAGTAAAGACCGGCCGAAGCTCGAGTCCATCGGTGCAATTCATTCCGGGCCACCGTCTTCCGCACGACACACAACACCGGAATATCAGGTGACATCGCATAGCTCGTAGTACGCCGATTACTACATGCTGACAACAACGTTTCCATTCATCATTAGAATTAGTATAGCTCAACCACGCTATGTACAATAATAAACGCTGCTAAATTCTACTCGAACGCAACCCTTTCTCTGATCCAAACCGGCGTTTAGAGTAATACACCCTAAACGCCACAAAAGTATCGTCTGCAATATTTCTAAAAATATGCATAAATAAACAACCTGAAGACATCAACTTTAACGAGCTCCACTTCAAAAACCAAAGCTCAAAAAGTAAATATTTACATGAATGTTTACCCTATTTTTCCATGTTTTCTTTGCCCTTAAAATCTGTAACACGTATTCATTAACACCATTAACGTAAGTTGTGTCTCAAAGTGTCTTTTGTACATAATTTTGAACTAATTTGAACAACTTTTCTTAATGACTATTTATTATATCTTTACAAAAAAAACATTAATTTAATATTAACAAGTCAAATTTGACATGTACCAATAACCCCTTCACCGCCGCCAATGAGTAATATTTACGTATAGGAATACCCATAGCAAACAAATTAGCTTAAAAAACACATCTAAAAATGTAATAAAATACAGGGTGTTCTATTTAAAGTAAGCAACTTATAAATGATTTAAATTGTGCATGTTGGCGGCAAAGCACTTGTTGTATATTGGTTACAATTTCACGTCACTGGCTTCGTTATTAATAGAGGTATAGATATTCAATGTAGACTAGGACTTTTTCAAAATTTTGAAAAAAAAACAAATTTCTCAAAAATACTTCATTTTTGGTATAGGACATTGTGCACAAATTTTATCTAAAATTTTATATGTAAAATTCGAAAATAAAATAAAAATAATAGGTTCCCTTTAAAATAACAAAGTTGACGTCTACATCCGGTATAACCGGAAGTGCCACATTCAGGACAATAATATATTTAAACTCAGAGGCATCCAAAACCTACAGCTTTGTAATTTCAGATTTTTAATATTACCTTTAATCAAAACTCTTCGCACCACACCCTGTATGTTTAATTTTTGACAGCAGAAGTGGTTAGAATTGTTTATTCCACCGGAAAATCAAACGGAAGTTGTTTATTGGCAGCTCATAATTATAAAGCATATAATCAGGAACTGCAATGTTATACCCAAGCTGAGATTAAAAAAAAAACACAATTGCCAACTACGAGAAAAATACTTGAAAAAATGTTTGTACTGAAGAGGATATGCAATTTGACATCGTTATCGTTATCAGCTGTTGAGAATCCTACCATTGGAGTACGACAAATAGCAAATATCGTTGGAGCTTTGAAAACCCGAGTAAATAAGGTGCTACGAAAAAACAAATTTAATCTATATCGCGTACACTGACACTGAATGCCGTCACGTTTACTAAGAATTCTTCTAGTATTTAACATTTTTAGTTTATTCAGATATTGCTTTCGGATATACTCAAAAAATTATAGATTCACGCAACAATTGTTTATATTATGTAGTTTACTAAAACTTAAGTAAAACTTGTGTCAACTTTTATTTCAACACCTATATGATAAATATATTTTTATCTGTTTCTAGTCTATAAGTATAGCGCATTATTTAACTTCACAATTGTGCATAAAAACCTTACTTCACACACTATAAAGACATTTAAGAAAAATTAATCCACTGCAATAAATACTTCAAAACGGTTTAGTTCATTTTTTGTTAAAAACCATATTTTATAAAATGCGAAAATAATATAATTTATTCTGGGTAATTATACACAAAGTCGTCTAGTTTCACCAAAACCATATGAAATGTTCAACGGTTGGCTTACCTCCGGGCAAATTATTTTTTACAAAAAATAATATAAATCGACGAGAAAAGGAAATGAAGTATTACATAATTTTTCCCTTAAATTCGTTATTTTAACTGTACGGGAAAAAGTTAAATTTAAACGCAGCTTGTTTGTATAATAAAATGCTAGCAGATATTTACAGATGCATCAAAATATAAAAATGACGATTACAAATTCATTTTACTTGCAGAATAGATTTTATAATGTAAATAAAATTGTTACACAATACTGAGCTTACGTTTTTAAAATTAAAATTTAACGAATCTTGGTTTATTTTAATGCACATTTCATAAGCACTTAAGTGTGTAAGTAAGAAACAAATTTTAAAATGCCGCTCACTCACAGTTTTTGTACAAATTGGGTCGTACGTTTTATGATGCTTGAAACGTTTTTGTTCTAATATCAGTTTTATCTTGAGACAATGTAGTTGAATACAAGAATGTTATTTGCATAAATAAATGTTAGAGTATTTTATCTATGTAGATAAAATAATCTTTTGTCTGATTGTCCGTGAATTAAATCAAACGTCGACGAAACGTCAAATTACATTTTATTTATAGTTATTGATTTGTGATTTTTTTGAAACAAAAATATATATTGGTCACGAGAAAATGAAAATCTTTTGAATTGTATAAAAAATGGGCCACTAGTGTAACAAAATTAGTGGAAGAGAAAAGTTAAAATGTTTTTTTTTGTAATTAAAAGCGCATGTAAAAAAAACCGAAATCCTGTTTGTTATCTAGAATGCACTTTACACATTTTTTTATAATCAAATAAAAACTCTACAATCAAAGAGGTTAATTTGATCTTAGATAACATTATGCATTTGCGTACGGCCGTAGGTCGGTTTCGCCTCGTGCGCAACTTCAAGCTCGTGCAGAAACTATGACTATGTAGACTTTTTTATTTTAGTAATTTCTGACAATAAGGGGGTTATGGACTAACAAACCACATTGCCACATCCTGTATACACCGTGTAGCAGACGGACCTTTGATATTGCCTTTAAAAAGTAGATTTGACCATTATTTTAGGTTCCTCAAAGGCTACAATTTAAAAATATTTTCAAGTATACAGGGTGTCCTGTTTTCGTAGACCACATGTCAATTTGATTCACTTAATATCGGCCTTTAGATATTTCACGTTTTTTATGTTATTATTTGAAACGTAAAATTCAAATTTTATTCAGACTTAGGGCGGTAACTACCCTAACTGTCCATTATTTAAAAGTTGACGTTGGTTATACAAGGTATGAGAAAAAAATGATAAACTTTGTGATCGAAAATGATGAAAAACTTAATAAAATGAAATAGAACACCCTGTATATTATTGCCACATTGATGTAAAATTAATTAAATTCTCTACAATTTTGCTATACAAAAATCCACTATTATTATTAATTGTAATATCAAAAATTAAGTCCGATCTATTACGATTTATTGTATCTTTGTATTGTTTGTAATAATGAGTAGATTTTCGACGGCAGAATTAGTTAGTATGGTTTATTCCACAGGAAAATCGAATGAAAGTTGTTTATTGGCAGCTCATAATTATAAAGCAGATAATTAGGAACGATATCCCCGAGGTGAGTTCCAAAAAACTACAATTGTCAACTACGAGAAAAATACAAGGAAATATGTTGTACTGAAGAGGATATGCAATTTGACATTGTTAACATCGGTTGAGAACCTTATCTTTGAGTACGACAAGTAGTAGATAACGTTGAAACTTTGAAGACCCCTGTAAATAAGGTGTTACTTAAAAACAAATTCCATCCATATCGTGTACAACACCACATCATTTTTGACAAAAACAAATTTTGAATGCTGACATGATTATTAAGAATTCTTCTCGTATTTGACATTTCCAGTATATTCAGATATTTCTTTTGGCTATTTAAAATAATCTGTCTAGCGATTTCATTCCAATCTTGATGTTCTATTTTATAATTTTGAGTAAAACGTGGATTTTTGATAAGAAAACGAGTTTTAGTCATTCCTAAATTTTAGCCTACAATGTAAACTAACTTTAAGTTTGACATTTAATTTGTATTTAGGGAGCTTAGAGATCATTCCTGCAAAATTTCATAGTATTCAGACGACATTAATTTTTTTATTTTTCAATTTCACTGTCCTATAATATTTTTATTTTTAAAGTTATTAAAAATCTCTTCGACAGTTATGTTTAAGATATTTTAAATACATGTTTGTAAATTTTGATAAAATTGATTAATATTTTTGTTTCAACAGAAAACAATTTTGCACATTTTCTTGAAATTTTCAAAAATTAAGTGCACCATTTTTTTTTTATTTTAAAACTGATAAAACCAAATTTTCGTTTAAATCAAATTATTACATCAAGTACTTAAAAATTTTTGTCAAATTTAAATCGGGCTTAGTTAAAAACATATTATAAGATACTTTTGATAACATTTCAATAGTTTTAGAACTCTAAAAACAGTCATTAAAAATTTTTAATTTATGACTTTGGACCGCCATTTTGGCTTAACTATTTGTCTAACATAACAGTTTTAAGTAAAACGTGTGTCTTATGACATCTCGTGTATAACAGAGACACGTGTGAACAGTATAAACTAAGAAAAATGCCAACAATTAACTGTAACGACATGTGAGTGTTAAAGTGCATAGCGTTATCTAAGCGACAATTTTAATGCTTAAAACACACGTGTGTCGATAAAGCTTTCCTGTCCTCTATAAACCCTTTAAGCCTGGAACACATATTCTGTGACACCCTGTATAATAAGTAGAAATATCATCAATAAACGTAATACAAACAGTACATATAGATAAGCAAATAATACCACATGCGTTTTAAATACCGAGTTCTCAAGAAATGACAACATTTCCATTATTAATAAAGTTACTGAGTTGAAACTGTATTCAGTAAACAAGCATGTCTTGCAAATTAATGCTTGACGTTAACTTAATCGTTAACTCCTACAGGGTGTTATGAAGCATTTTTATGCACATTCGTTTAGTATCTACTATCTAGTATCCCTATACCTAAATCTAATAGTTTGAGATTTCGTTTTTGAATAATTATTGTTTTATTGCAATGAATTAAATTAAGTAGACCTGTTGGTTGTAATGGCGTAGTTATGTACTTAGTAATTGTTTTTTGACAACTTCAGCATGGAAAATTTAAAACAAAACTGAGTAAAAACAAGCCTCTTGTTAACAACGAAGTTAATTAAATTAGTATATGGTCATTTTGCTGTATATCCAAATGGGTCAATTAGAAGCTATGACAGGGATCTGAGCCTATCAACCAATTCATATTTGGGAAATAGGGGAATTTTCTGGACGAGTACAATTTTGTAAATGGTTTCTTATAAAAACTCAAGAACACGAAAATGTTAACTGATCTGATGAAGCAAAGTTTTCTAAAATTGGGTTGTTTAATCGTCACAATATCCTTTTTGTGTAATGAGAATTTTCGTTCAACTTGAGAAAATAATTTTCAGTGTCATTGAAGTTTTAATGTTTTTTGTGCAATATGAAATAATAGAATTTAGGATTAAAAATATATGATAACTTTACATAACTTTCTACATGTTAAAAAGCATTTGAATGATATGTTCAATGATAGATGGATTACCAATGCTAGTCCTTATCGTTGACCAGCACCCCTTCCAAATCTGATACCTTTAGATTATTGCCTTTGGGGTTACATTAAGAGTACAGTATTTACTAATCCCGCAACTGCCAAAGAAACAATTAATTCCCATGTAAAATATCTTGCACTGTAAACCAAAATTTATTAAAAAGAATTAATAAATGTTTAGAGGTAACGGATGCTAATTTTTAGCATTTGTCATAAAGGTTAATACTTTCATTTTGTTAATTTAACTAATTATTGTTTCATCTTAATCATTAATGTTACTACTTTCTGAAGTATGGGTTCTACATAAAGTAGTTATAACTGTAGCATTTAGTTATTTATTGGGTCTAGTTTAGTTTTCATTAAATTTTGTTAGTGTTTCGTAATTTAATTTTTAGTATTTTTAAACAATATCACCAAAACCGTTAAAGTTGGGAATAGGGAATGCCAGTACCAAAAATTTGCATAAAAAATACACCAGAAAACATAATAAAATACAGAATATTTTATTTAACATAAGCAAATTATTTTAATTAGGCATGTTGGTTTGTAAGTTTAGAACCCTGCATGAGTGATCGATTAAGTTAACGTTTTGAATTGCAAAGCCTGATTGTTTACTAGTTAGTAACTCAGTAACGTATTCTTGGTAAATCTCAAAATATACCGTCTTCTTCGTAATGATTTTGGCAACATATAAATGTTTTAAAAACATATCTCCGAGAGTGTGATATAATCCTCCGCTGGTTGTGAATTTGATGTCTGATATTCAGGTTCTAAATGAACCATATCGAGTGACTAAATCACAGTAGTACAGCAAATAAATAATAGTTTTGAATAATAGTGATAACCAAGAGTGTGTGTTAGTAATTAAAAACATACCGATAAGGTAAAATATTAGATTTAATAACTAAAATAGTATATTTATACGCTGAAGAATACTACAACAGTATATGAACTGATAACGATAAGATACGTTACAAACACAACATAAAGAAAAGGAAATTTTTAAAGGTCAAGATAGGCAACACAACTTATCACCGAATGTATAATGGGTTGCATTGCTTCTAAGTAAAAATTTATCAAAAATATTATTTAAAAAAAAATGGAACAAACACTTAACGAAATTCTAAAAAAACTAGAAGTAATAGAAACAACAGAAAACACGCATAGAACAAAAAGTTAACACAATACAAAACGAACTAGATCTGGTAAAACGGTAACAAGAACAACTAAATATAGAAAATACCAAATTAAAAAAATACTTAATGGAACAACAAATGGAAAAAGCAAGACAAGATGGACTTAGAGCATATGTTTCGTACAACAAACTAATAACTAACGAGGCATGTTATGTAATAAACCAACCAACAGGCGATACAGTCAATCAATTAGTAGACGAACCGATAGAAGTCAAAACTGTAAGAGTATGTGATAGAAAAAAAGAAGCCAGATCAGTTTCAGAAAGATCACCAGAATTAAGGAAGATAGAACAGCGACCACTAAAAAGTGTGAAACGAAATCCAAAAAACTAATAAAAAAACAAACTCTAACTGATACTGATGACGACTATGGCAACGAAAATAGAAACAGGATATGTAATACACAAAAACAAAATTTAAAACCGCAAAATATATTAACACCAAAAAAGAAAAAAGTGTATGGAAACAAGCAACGTGGAACATTAGGGGACTATCAGGAAAGGAAAACGAATTGGTCTACGAATTTAAACAAGCAAACCTAGACATACTCATCATAACAGAAACTAAAAAGAAAGGGAAATGAATATTGGAAATGGATGAAGGACATGTATTAATCTACAGCAGAGTCGAAGAAAAAACGAGCTGCTGCGGGAGTAGGATGTTTGGGCAAGCATGGGGAAAACAAGAAAAACAATAATGGAGAACGTTTAATAAACTATTGTAAGTAAGTTGTAGAAGAGAAATAACAGATGTAAGAGTGAAAAGAGGAGCCGAGATAAATAGGGATCATTACATGCTAGTAGCAAAAATAATAAAAAACAGAACGAAACAAACCAAGACGAAACCCCCACAAAAAGGAAGCAGAATACGAAACAGTACCAACGTACAAACTGTATAAAGAAGAGCCAAACAAGCGATACAAAGAAATAATTTCTGAGAAAATAAGATTAATGGAAAACAATTGGAATGAAATTACAGCAGAAGAAATTTGAAACATTTTTAAAAGTGTAATTATTGGAGCTGCAAAAGAAGTATGTGGGGTTATTAAAGTAAAAAATTATCAAAAGCAAACGACATAGTGGAATGAAAACGTAAAGGAACAAGTAAGAATCAAAAAGAGAAAATGAAAAGAATATCTAACTAATAGAAATGATAATACATATAACGAGTATAAAAACCAAAGGACTATTGTCAAAATTTGATATTAAAAGCCAAACAAGATTCTTGGAAAGCGTTTGGTAAAAAATAGAGAGAAACTATTCTATAAAGTATAAAAATCATTAGGAAAGAGCAAAGAACAGCACCACACAAATCTTAAAAATAAAGAAGGCATTATACTTAAAGAAGATAAAGCAATACTAGAAAGATGGAGAGAATACTTTAAAGAATTATTATATCCAAACCCAGAACAGAAAGATATCAATATTGGCAATAGACTACCAGTAATACCTATAATCCGACAAACAAATACAGAAGAAACAATAGAAGGAATAACACTTGAAGAAAAGAAAGATGCAATAAAAAACATAAAAAATGAGAAATCAGCAAGACATGATACAATAAAACCAGAAATGATCAAAAATATGTGATCCGATGGAGAAAGATTACTATTAAAAGTTTACAATAAAACACTACACCGACAGACTGGGAAATAGGAGTAATTGTTCCAATCTATAAAAAAGGAGACAGACTGGATTGTGCTAATTACAGGGGATCACCTTATTAAGTGTACCCTTAAAAATATATGAACAAATTCTAGAAAAAAGGCTTAGAATAATAATAGATAAAACATTAGAATTATCCCAAAGTGGATTCCGAAAAGGTCACAGCGTTCAGGATCATGTTTTTACTATTAAATAGGTAATAAATCGAACTCCCGAGTACAATAAAAAAATTCTATTGGCCTTTATAGATCTTGACAAAGTTCAGAAAAATTGATTGAAGCTATAAAATGCCTCTACATAAATTTATAAATAAACGGAAAGTATAAAAAAAAACAAAAATTAAAATATACAAAACCATATATAGACCCATTTTGACATTTGGATCTGAAACATGGACCTTAAATAAAAGATTGGAAAGTAGAATACGTGCTGCAGAAATGAAGTACTTAAGAAGAGTGAAGGGAGTAACATTAATGGATTACATAAGGAATGACGAAATAAGAAAAGAACTAGACGTAGAACCGATACAGACGTTTATAGAGAAGAAGCAATTAAGTTGATGGGGGCACTTACAACGGAAAGATGACAACAGACCCGTAAAACAAATATGGCAAGCTAAACCTATATGGAAAAGGAAAAGAGGAAGACCTCTCGACAATTGGAATAACGCAGTAGGGAAAATTTTTACCACAAAAGGGGTGACATGGCAGGAGGCGAGTTCCAAGACTCAAAATAAAGTTGAATAGGCAAAGTTTGTAAGCGAGTAAACAGTGAAAACAACGTTTTAAGTGAATATACCTCATTACGGATAAAATATAGAAACCATAATTGTGTTTATTTTAGAATTTAGTTTGAATTTTGTAATATTTAAACATACAACCCTACACCAGACAGCTGGTAATTGGGTATATGATAATATATATAACATTATTAGTAATAGGAGTATAGTTATTTCCAGAGAACTCTGAATTTAGATAAAATTTTGAAATTACAAAAATATTTCAAAAATAGTTAATTTTAGGTATAGTATATGGAACAAAAATTCCACCTCAAATTTTATGCAAAAATTCAATGAAATAAAAAATACTAATTCCCATTTAAAATAAATAAAATAGACTCCACTTCCGCTATCACCGGAAGTGATTCATTGATGATATGATTATATTTGTACGTTTTCGGAAACCATTACTCGTGTAATTACAATTTCGTGTTATACCCTTTACACTAAAATTAATAATTATGGTATACGCCCTTCAATTATCAAATATTTACAAAAAACAATAAAAATGTTACATCTCAATAATCGTGCAAGTTAGCATCTCCGTTTCCTTTTCTAGAGGTTTGTTCGGATGTTTAAAATTTAAAAACGACTGGACCAAATTGAATTATTTCTTCTGCACGTTTGTTAGTAAATGGTACGCGAAGGTTTAGGAAAAAATAAAAAATACTCATTTTAAAAACGGCATTGGAGTCTACGTAAAAAAGTGCTAAAGCAATGTTTTTGCAGAAATTGAAAATTTCCAACAGGAAACAATTTACAGACATTTTTCTAAAATGCAGATATTCAAAAATCGCCCTGTATCTCCGTCACTACAATGGATATTGCCATGCGGTTTTCGCCATTGCGTTTCTCATTAAAAATAAGCCTCAGACACCGATATCAGTTTTTGCCTATCTCAATTGGATGAAGGAGTTTCCCTTTAAAAGTGTCGAAAATTGCCCACTCTGTACATACGACAAAATTGTATAGTGTTGACTAGGATTGTAATTAATTGAGATTGTTTGCTTAATTAACATGTAAGCAAAGAAAATCTGTAAATAGTAATTGTATTTGCTATTTACCTAGTTTGCTTAATTTAAATTTAATAAATTTAGTATCATTAAAATTTCAATTAAATTAGTTTAAATTTAAATTAATAGTCAAGCATTGTTTCAAACTATTTCTGTTTTATTTATGAAAATTAAGGATCGTTTCAAAATGATGTATCCGATTATGTCACTGTTTTGTTTTAATTTAGAATCAAACATGGACAAACTAAGTAGTTGTGAGTTTAGAATTTTTAATCAGTTTTAGCTTGTGATAATTACCATCTATATCGTCAAATTTTTAGTTTGTGATCGTAGATTATAACCCCATTTTAGGAGTAATACGGTAACGGAGGTTAATTAAATAATGTTTAAATTATGAGTTAATAGTGGACTGAAAATTTTGTGTGATGCTAAGGTATAAATTAAATTAAATTCAAATTTCAGTTGGATAATCTTCCAAAATGTATTGATCGTGTTGTGTGCCAGATAGGACACGTCTGGGCCCTTTTTAATGAAAGTGAAGAAAAAAATGAACTGACAAAAGTTTTTTATTTTCAGAATACCAAACAAAGAATTAATATATTTCAATTTTAAAATTGAAGTATACATGTAAAATGGATATAGGACGATATGACAGTGGTTACATACTATGTCGAACTATTTTTTTATTATTTGGCAACCGGAATCAATACAACCCAAGTAGCATCGACTACAATACCGAAAAGAAGCTATAAAAATTGCATGTGTTTTAATTCACAACGTATATATTGCTATCAGTTAAAATTATAGTGTTAAAGAAATAGTTCCTAACATTACAATTTTTGTAATTTTTATACAAAAAATATAATGTAAAACGATTTAATCATCATAAATTTATGTCATAAACAAGATAAAAATTTTCATAAATAAAAAAAAAGATTAATATTTAATAACTTGTCAAAAGAAGCGTCAAACACAATCGCATATACTGTGAATAAAAAATGATAAATTAACGCGTAGCCAAATTGTCTCTTGGGAGAAGATTTAAAGTATTCGAAAAAAAACAGCATCAACGTCGATGAACCTAAAATTTAAGTCATTTTATATAGACTCGAAATTGATGAAAACTTGTCAATCTAAACTCTGGAGCCTTTACCTCATTTATTATTCAAGTTACAGTTAACAACGCACTTGTTCAATAAGATTGATTTTCAATTTATACTTTAAAAATTTTATTTTATCTTTTACTTAAAATCATGACCTAGTATTAATAATTCAATTATTGGGCCGTTTTTGTAGGTTCAATTGACAATAAAGTTAATTAAAGGAAATCAACGTTGGAGTTTTTAAAATGCAACCACTTTAATCAAACCTGCATTTGACGTTTTCATTCGAAAAATTCTAGACAAGATCCTTATTCACTTAAATTTAAATTTATCTAAGCTGCAGTTGGATTAAAAATTGTACAGTTCGCTTTTGTCTCTTATTTTACTTGCGCTTTATAATCGTAAAGTTTAGATTAATTTTAAAAGTTTGAGAAACGTTACTATTCTAAGTTTAAGTGAAAAGAAAAAAATTGTTTTTCCGGATGAAGAACATTATACCTTTTTTAAATGAAATTACCAAAAACTAAGAAATTCTTAAAGCACAATAGCAATATTACATTTGTGGAATTACGTAGTAGAAATGTTCATAATGCTCTAGAAATCTTTTAAATTTTCCAAAGCTTTGTAACGCAGTGTACAAGAAAATAGGAGTCACGGAATATAAACATGTTTTGCTAAGATTGAAGTTTAATTTAAAACGTTAGCTTACGTTATGGTAATTTTAATTTGTTTTATTGCTTTATTGTATCGTGTAACTAAATAAAATGTTACAACATTTAGAATAAAAGCTAAAGAACAAGACTTTGCTTAACTTCCAACAGAAAAACAAACATTGCGCATGTATATGAATGCTTAATTTTATAATAAAGTAAAACCGTTGTAATTTAAATTGCCACAATTAAACATTTTACTTTTAACAAAATCATTCTATTTATTTTTTCAAATTAAATCAAAACGGGGTTTTTAAGGAAATTGTAATGATGCTTCATTTAGTCACGCAATTTCCTAATTACTTGAATATTATATCTCAATGATGCGTTGACTAAATAAAATTAATGTACCTACCCATCAATATTTTTGTAAAAATTATGTTTTTGAGGAGTGTGGACGTACCTAAATTCCTATCCTCCAACTTTTAAAGTAATTGACTTTTTAAGAAAATATTAAATTAACTACCTATTCAATGTTTTTGTATTGCTATAAACGATCAAAGACGGATTGACGTCAATTGAACAAAAAAAATAAGACAGGCGACAATTGAACGCGTGTAATAATTCTAAGTGCAACAATTGGACTCTACGGACAATAGGAACCTTACGACGTTTTTCTTCCTAATTTCTTTTTGTATAATTGGGACGCATACCAAAATGTATGTAACTACATTAAATTAATATTTTGATAACATGGTAAACTGATACTCTTAACAGACTGATAACAATAAGAGAATTTTAGTTAAAATATTAAATGCGACGCCATTTCCTCATTCCTTTTTTGTCAGTTTAACAAACTAATAAAAAAATTGAAAGAATAGTCAATACCTTACCTCATTATAGCTATTTATTGTATATGTGTTTTAGTAAGCAGATTATCCACGCAAGAATTTTTAATCGCGAGAACGAAGTTCGAGCGTTTAATTTTCTTAAGGGGATAATATGCTACTAAAACACGAATGCAATACAAGATTTTATCCACAATGAAACCAATTTAATTGAAAATAAATAATCTGACAGTTCTAAAATTTCAATGTAATAGCAAATATTAGAAAATTTAGTGGAACTTTGGGCGGCTTTGCATTATTAGTTGCTAGGATGCTTGTTTATTAAATTAAAAATCGTTTGTGTGCGTCGTTTTGAAAAATGTCAGAAAGTGATTCTTTGCCGGTAGAAATTAAAGCAGAAGCTGAAGAAGTAACCCTGCAACTGTTGCCGGCCAAATCTAAAGATGCATACATAAAAGAATTTGCTACCTTTAATGAATGGAGGAAGAAAAGAGGTGCAAACATCATAAACGAGGACGTCCTGCTAGCTTATTTCTTAAATGTAAGAAGCAAGTTTGCCTCCTCGTCGATGTGGACGAAATATTCAATGTTAAGAGCAACTTTGAATGTGCATAGAAATATTGACATATCAAAATACGGCAAATTAATTGCTTATCTCAAGAGCCAATCAAAAACTACAAGGCAAAGAAGACAAAAGTGCTTAAGAGGGGACACATCGAACAATTTTTGAAAACAGCATCTGATGAAAAGTACTTAATGATGAAGGTACAACCAATTTTCTTTTCTTTTGTATTGGTATCTTAATTATTTTAAATATTTCTAGGTTGCTGTCATAATGGGTGTTTGTGAAGATTTACGATGCAATGAACTGGTAAACTTAAATATAGAACATGTGAAAGATAAAGGATCTTTTATCTACGTGTCCATCCCAGAAACAAAGACCAATATGTCAAGAAGTTTCACTGTATTAGGCGAAGGATTCTCTGTTAATGTTATGGAGATATGCAAGAAATACATACGCCTACGTCCTAAAAGTACTATTTCGCAGGGAAGATTTTTTTGCGATATATAAATTCAAAATGCACCGTGCAACCTGTGGAAGTTAACACTATTTCCAGAATCCCCTCACAGATTGCTTCTTTCTCAAAACTTCTAGACGCTAAATCCTACACGGGTCATAGTATGCGCTGTTCTTCGGCGACTCTGCTGGTTAATGCTGGTGGTGATATTCTCACTCTTAAGAGGCACGGAGCGTGGAGGTCATCTAGTGTTGTTGAGGGGTATATAGAAGAAAGCGAGTCAAATAAAATCGATATTGCTAGAAAAATTCAAGGAAAATCCAGCACAATGCAAGAGATCTCTGCGATGCAGTCTTCCTCAAACGTGGTTTGTGTAAATGTAAATCCTGATATTGCAAATAAGTTTACTTTTGAGGTTAACGTGAATGTTAATATTAATGTTAATAAATAATTACTAAATTTTCTGCAAATTTTTCTTGAATTTTATATATTACAAAACACTAATGTTTTATGGAATATAAAACACTAGTGTTTTATAAGTGTTATAATACGATTTATAACGGCATAATAATAGCTCTACAATATGGTGATTGTGGATAAAAAATGTATATGCAAAATTTTTATTCAAGCGTGATTTAAGGTACCTCACATCCATAATTCCTATTAAAGAAGATTCCAAAAAGAAATTTTGTGATTGTGGATAAATGTTATTAATTTCACAATAAACTGCTTTTCCTATAGATTTATTTTATAAATGGAAATATAGTGAGTTTAAACATTCTATTTCAGAAGTGCCCAAATGTCGCGTATCCGAAATTTGCATGCGTTCAATTGTCGCACGTCACATTGATCGCCTTAAATTTACAATGAGTAACACCTTATATTAGAGATGTTTAATAACTGCAATTAAAGGTGTATTGAAAAAATGCAATACAGAGTTTTCTATCTTCTCTATTCCAGAGATACTTCCCAAAAAAATATACTATTATACCGGGTGATTCAGCTAACAATTAAAAGTTTATGGACTTCCCGTTGAAATTTTGTTTAAAAATTTCGAATAGGGGATTGCTCGAAAAGTTCTATTTAATTAAAATATTACACCGGAAGTGGCTACCAACTTTCTTATTTTAAATGAAATGATATATTTTTTTGTATATTTGGATTGTAGAATCTAAATATACAAAAAAATATATATCCTGTGTAAACGGAAGTGCTAGAAGAGCTGAAATATTTTAATTAAATAGAACTTTTCGAGCAATCCCCTATTCCAAATTTTTAAACAAATATTTCAACGGAAAGTCCATAAACATCTAATGAACGGGTTAGCTGAATCACCCGGTATATTTGGTCTTCTTTAGAAAAATTAGATTCATTATTGTATTGGTTGACGTTACCGTAAATGAATAAATCAAACGATTATTGTTTTAAGTCCTATTGACCAATACTTCTTTAATTTAAAAAATATATATAAAAAATATAAAACTGGAACAATTAACTAGTTTTGACTGAACTTAATTAACAGTCATCTTCAGAAAATTAACTGTAAACGAGAAAACGAATTTGAGGCAAAAATACGCTTTGTTTGTTATTTTGGTAAAGTCGAAGTCGTCGTTGTAAGACAACAGAAACAACACTATTTGTTCGTTGGTAAATTTTGGTTGTTCAGTGTCTACCCAGTTATGAACGGCATCAATTTTGGCCCAATTGATTGGAAAACCATCGCTTAGCAATTTCTCGCAAGTAGAACCACACTTTAACAAAGTGCCAGGCATTTTAAAATGATCTTATCGTAATTTTTGCTTATTAAAATAATCTAATACGTTTCACGTCGATAAAATTTCCCACAATTAGAATGTGACAATGGTTCCACGATTTGGGAGTAAAAACTGAGAAGATTGTTCGTGTATTAATTTTAATTCTTTGTATTGCATTGTATTTCATAAACGGTTCAAATGCATACATTAGATTTTTGTTGCGCAATATTATTATCTATGATCAGGTCATAGTCTAAAATGAATAAAAAAGCTCGATAACCCCTATTTGACTTAATACTAGTGTTGAAATCACATTTTATATCAATAGTCGAGTCAACACACCAAAACTGTGAGAAGTTGTCTTCAAACGAATTATGATAGTCAAATCCTTATATCAGAATTAAGAGGAGATCCTGTTGTCAGTTTGAAGAGGGTTGTTGACAAAATTCTGTACGATAACTGGTACTCCACTAAAAGAAAAGAAGACGCACATGAAGAAAGGTGTCAAATTGCAGAAAAAGTATTCTTGCAGGACATTCGCTTTAGAGTGTTCAGCACAGCCCTCCAATTGACAACTTCTTTGGTAGTGCGCATACTTCTTTTACTCCATATCTTGCTTTTGACCAACAAATGAGGATTCTCGGACTCTTGGAAAAACAAATGCTCATGCAATTACTACAGATTTGTCAGTAAATCAGAGTTTTTACTTTTCACATTTTACTTTTCCGCCGATGTTAAGAAGAATGTTACAAGCAACATACAAACACATAAGAATCAACGTTATCTTGTTGACAGTGTTTACTTGACAACTACGTTACTGTAGAGTATATATCTATACGCTGAACAAATACAAATTAAAAAAATATTCATGTTTATGCAGTAATTTGCCCGTATTTGAAGAAAAAATAACATATTTTTTACACCGAAGCAGCTTATTTCGATGTGGCTACTTCGACGCCGCCATCTCGACACTCGACACCTTCTCTTGAGAAATCATATCGATGGGAGTTTATCTCGACACCAGCTTATCTCGACACCAGCCTGTCTCAACTCGAGTTTATTTAAATACATACTTTTAAAAAAACTGAAAATACGGCGGAAAAAAAGCCGAAGGCCAAAAATCGCATTAGTGATTAGTGTTAGAAATGATGCAAGAGTTGAATAATAATCATATTATACTCATAATAAAAATACGTTTATAGTTCGGCTTTCTTTTTTCGTAAGTTTTTTCTGCGACATTACAACAAAAAAAACTAGATTGTTATAATTTGAAATATGTTCTAGTGAACGCATCTTTTAGTAAAAACTTACTGCCACAGTAATAACCTGGCGTATAATATACAGAGTGATTCACAGTCAATGGTACCTTAAACGTTTACAAAAAACGAGGCATAGAATTATTCTGAAAATTTGGTTATTTAAGTAATTGTGGATGATCCATCGACCTAAAATATTTTCTGGAATGCGTCGTGGCCGCTTCTTGTGGAAATATGTGACAACTTCTTCATTTCAAATGGTATTTCTGTATATTTTGGCTTTTTTAGATTTGCCTTTACTTTCTGATCATTTTTCCTTAATATTGTCTGTAACGGCTTTTTAGATAATAATTACTTTCCAAAAGTTACGTTAAAAACATTGCCCAAATTAAACGTTTATTGCTGCGGTGTTTGGATTAGTAAAAAAGCTAACATTTTGGGTGTAGTTTACCAAGTTCCTGTACATTAGTCCTGTGTAGAGAAGTTCGCTTTGCAATATACAACGTAGTTAAACATTTGTGATTTTACCGGTAGATATAAAAACGGCAAAAGTGCATTTTTTGAATGGAACACACAAGTTTCTGCAAAAATCGGAATATTTTGGTATTATTTGTTATAGGTAGCCATGAAATGTCATTATGAACTGTTGACAAATAGTACGCTGAATATTCTTAACAAAAGTGTCTTGGAAATAATAAAATGTAGGGAAATAACTATACAAACGAAGTTTTGGAAACTTGTTTATTATTCATGGACAATGTGACAAAACTATAGCAAGGCGATGCAGAAAATTCATCAATTACAACCAATGAACAGGAGAAAGTTTGCACGATTTCAAAATAGTTCCAGTGATTATGCTACTATATATTATTCGCCAGGCAGTTTTGGTAATGATTATCCCTTTATAGATGTGAAATTTGTTAAATTTTTCAATTGATTTTGCTTTCAGCCAAATTGAATTCTCAATTTAATTTTGTTTTGTATCAAAATAATATTGATAAATCCCAATTGCAACCTCAATGCATCAAATTGACTTTGTTAAATCTAAAATTGAAATTAATTTGTCTCAAATTGAGCTTGAAAAGGTATAGAGAGATGTGAAAAAAAAAATCTAAAAAAAACTCGTATAATTTGCAGGATGGTTCCATCTAAGTAGTACAGTTTATGGGTTTGCAAACCCGAATCAAAATTTTATGGAAAAACCCTGAGTAGTAGATATTAATTTGGTTGATGACAGGTGTTAATTAAATTTTCTTAGGTTTTGGGTTTTTAAAGCATTGCTAACTTTAACCGTTTCAGAAAGCAGTTATCAAGTCGACAGTTGGTACAACAGAAATTTGCATTATCGGTGGACAATGAAAATGAAAATTTTCAGAGAGAAACAACATTTCAAGAGAGGTTTTGAATAAATGTTTGGCTTAGGATATTAGACTGAAAGATAGTAGGTTCTTTTTTCTTCGAAGAAACTTTTACCGGATTGACCTATTACAATTTTCGTACAAATACGCTACAAGTTTTTTTGACGATCTGCCTTTAGCTGTTGTAAAGAATTTTAAGTACTACCAGCACAATGGTGCACCCGGTCACAGGAATCGTCGTTGTTCTAAATTTTTAAATAATTTCAAACTAAATCAGTGAATCGGAAATAACGGACCAATACGTTGACCCCAGGTCATCGAATATAACTCTATGGGTTTTCCCATATAGGTTTATAAAACTGCTTCTCGTGATTTGGAGGACCTAATTCATAGAATAAGGCAAGCAAGTAACCAAATCACCCCTAGAATGTTAAACAAAATCCAAAATAAAATAATGAAAACGCTTTTGCTTGTAACAGAATGGTGGACATTTTCAGAAGTTAGATAAGTAACTTGTTTTAGTTTTAAACAAGTGTTAAAATAATAATAACTATTGTTAAATACGTTTAAATTAATTGTAAAATGTTTAAAAGTTTAAATGTTTAAACAGTTTGTTTCATTAGATGCTGCATCAGTCTGTTTATGTTATTAAACCAGGTATAGAGGACAAGATATTGTGAAATCGGCTTAAAAATCTCTGTTAACACACTAATTATTGTCTGATGTAATCTCTACAATGTCTACCAGTCACTGTGTCGTTAAGTCCAGAGACGGCTTTTCAAACACACGTTTCATTTTTATATACAAACGAAGCATATTGCCATTTTCAAAAATGTCCCAAAACCGAATTTAACTCTGAAGTGTAAAGATTATAAATATTTTGTTCTGCAAGATTTCACTACATCTTGTCAGCGCAACTATAATCGTTTTATTGGTCGTTTAAACGACCTCATACATCGTTAAAATCAGAAAAAAAAGGTTTTTTGTAGAAATGCAATAAAAAGTCCGTGTTTAAAAAAAGTAATTTGTTACTTTTTATTGTTGTTTATTGTATGAGTTTGGCGACGTTTCGTACTCAAAGTGAGTACTTCCTCAGGCCACTGTTTATTGTCAAATACAAAACACACATCAGTACATATATATACATAAATAGATGATGGACAAACAAACACTGAACGTATATGTATAAATGCGAACGTACATTAAAAATGACTAGATAACATGTATTTTTCTACATTATCAATATGATAGAAAATCGCGGGATTTACCTATATAAATTGTTAGGCAAATTCTCGCGTACAACTTCAAGTGATTTGTTGATTAAATTCTCGTAAATGATGCTGAGATTTAATGTGTCTTTTTTTAAATTGACATTATTTTTTAGTTTGTTAATAAAAATCATTTAAGATTTTGTTCAATGTCTAAAATTTCGGGATTATTATTATTTATTAGTTTTTGTTTTGTTTGACCTATGTAATATTTATCGCATGTACATGTAATTTTATAAATTAAGTTGGAGCGGTCTAGGATTTTTGTTTTGTCTTTAATTTTTGTGTAAATGTTCTTGTATATAGTATTATTATTGTACATAACTATTTTTAGATCTTCTTTACTAAGAATTCTTATAAGGTCTTGTGTCAAACCAGGCACATTTATAATTTTTACATGTCTCTGTAAGTTATTAGGTTGAATATTGTTATAGTTATTGGGTACATTTTGATTTTATTTGAACAACCTTTTAGTTACCGAGATAGCAATAGTGGCCTATGGCAATTAGAACAACCTGTTTAAAACAAATCTTAATTCACTGAGTACATACCAAAAAAGGAAAAAAAACATAACTAGAACATATTTTCCTTTTTTTGGTCAATTGCAAATGTTACCACAAAATTTTTATTTGAGAAGCGGAAATTAGGATGATACCGCTAAGTATAAGGTAAAACTAAGAAATCCGAGAAACCGGGAAAGGTGTTTAATTTTTTTCCGATTTAGCATAAAAAAATATTTAAAATTAGTGTTTTACATATTAAAATTTCCAACAACTTTCCTTCAATAACCTTTTTTGTATAATTAATATTCTTGAAGATACTGTTGAAATAATTAGTGGGACTTAATTGTTTGGGTCAAAAATAGTTTACAAAAAGTATAATTAACTTATAAACAACTCGTATTTAAAGAAAAATGTATATAAAAATGTGAAAACAAACACACAGAACAAGGAGTGTTTAAGTTATTGGTTTAGAAACTAAAAATAATCCCATCTTATTTATAAGATATGGAGTAAAAACAAAAATACTGGATACTTATAAGTAATCGAATTGTCGAATTATTGACACACGTTACTTATAAACAATTACAATAAACTAGTAACTTAGATTTCCATGAAAATGAAACTTAAAATTTAATTTAACGTTCTTTCGAAATATATATGTATAATATATAACAATTAGGGGTATAAAAGAACGCATTAACTGGCAGAGAAGCCAAACACAAAATTCTGAAAGCAGTTTTCATGTGTCGACAGCAGTAAATATTGAACGAACAGCTTCATACATACTGTATGTGACAAGTTGTTGGTCAATTAGCACAAGGGTCAGACTATACACTAAAATATAACGACATTATCCGACTAGAATATGAAATATGTGCCTACTTTAACTAAAAGTGGATGTGGCACGAGGGGATAAAACCACTTAAGCTTAATAAGATCGCACCGCAAACAATCGCGTATCTTTCAACCAGACATTCAAATTTAATTTGATCTCGAAAGTTAAACAAAAATATCTAATTTTAACTTACAGATTTTGTCTTTATAAAGAAACGTCACTGTAAACTTGATTAAGAAGCCCAAATTCTGTGACATTGGGTACTTTCCCAAGAGATTGTTACACCGCTAACTAAGTTGTAAGCGTTTTACGAGAATGGAATACTAAAAGACTTATGTTCACACTCTCTACCCCAACATGAAACACTTAAACTATTAAAGATATTTTTACAACTGACGAGTAGATAGAATTTACTAGTCAACTAAATATAAACAAATAGGAAATGTTTCAAATAGTTTCAGTTTTCTAGTATATTACTGTATCCTGAAGATATTTTGTGTTTTAAAATAACCTGCACAACCACAAAATCGAGTAATGCACGGGGAATTGAATTCTGATGCGATTTCCCTTGTCAAATACATTATAAATGTGATGTAAGCCGTAACGTGTATTAAAAAAAAACTAAAAGTCGATTAAAATGCGCATTGTGGTTGCAGTTTTTAAAGATAGTTTACACATAAAAGCTTATAAAAAATCAAAATTTCAATTAAATAGTTAATTAGCCATTCCATTGGTAGAAATTAAAAATGTCATCACTGAAATACCGAATTAGTTATTTAATTGTAATTAAATTTAATTCGACTATCTACTTGTGTCTACTTAAGTTGGAACCATATGGAAAACTTATTTATTATCGGTTTTGAAAAAAGTTATTCTTGATCAAAAGTTTTGTATAGTCCGAAACTTAAAATGCAAAGATTGAACAATCTTGCAATTTAAATACGTATGAATGCATAATAATAATTTATTTTAGAAATTGAAAGTGGATATGTCGAAGCTTTTAGAGTATATTAAATTAAAATTTAATTATGTTTGTTTTTGTATAAATATGTGATGTTTGTTTACTAAATATTCTTTGAATGAATTCTCTTATTTTAAAAATAAATAATTATTATACATTCATTACGTGTTTAGACTGCAAGATTGTTCAAAGACATTAACATATGGGAAGGTTATCATATTTTTAACAAACAAGAGTGATACATTGAAATTTATAACTGCAAAATTTTTTAATGTAAAACGTAAATAATCACCAACTAAAATTTCATGCTAAATGGCTGTAATTTCATATTTGGATATAATTTTTAATTAAGACAACTTTTCTTTATAACATTCTTCCGTAATGTAAAAAATAATGGTATTTTACTCTTGATCAAAATTCATATTTTGCGATAAACCTTGTATACGGCTTAATTATAAATTTTCATACTTTATTACAGAATTTCTCCCATTTACAATATAATATCTTTATTAACGGTAAATCACCTTTTAAAATTAACAACAATAATAAAGACAATGCCATTACAAAAAAAGAATTAAATGAAAACAAAATGCTAATAGCTATTCTCATATTACAATTAATTAAATTAAAAAATTTGCATAATAGTGATTTATATAAAAATCAATAATTATTTGTTTCGTAAAAAAAGAAAGAAAAAACATAATTTCCACAAAATTCTAAATATTTAAATATACTAAATTTATTGATTAATAGTTGCACTTAAATTTATTGTACGATGACTCGAACAGCATGAAATTCGGGCGGTCCATTCAAACATTTGCAGTACGACAAATCCTAGAAATAGGCGAAAAAAATCCATAATTCCTATAATGATGTTTAATCCTAAAAGTGTTAAGGCTGCGGGTGCTCAGTCCATGAGAGCGAAAGTAAAAATCCAAACTATCTAAAAGTTGAGGACAGTCAATATGAAAATGAATCAATTTGAAAAGGAAAAGTAAATCAAATTGGCATCTTCTAACATGTAAAAGTTCCAGATCCAAGTTGCTCCTTAATGCTACATAATTTATGTCACTCTTAGCTATACCCAACTTAAATGCAGAAAGAAGTAAGAATTCGTTTTGCACTGTCTCTATCATACTTTTGTCTGTTTCATAATAGGGAGACCATAGTGTACAACAATATTCTAATCTGAACTGTTTGTAATGAAAGATATGTGTTTCTTAAAACTCAAACGTTGGTCAAAAACTACACCTAAATCTTTTATTTGCATAACATTCATTAATGGTACGTTATTCATAAAATAAGGATTAATAATGGTACAATATTTTTGTGAGAAGGATATTGAAAAACATTTATGTATATTGAAGTGTAGCTTATTTGTATCACACCAGACCAAAAGATTGTTAATATCATGTTGAATTTCCAAACAGTCGTCTAAATTATCATTTTTGTGAAACATTTTTAAATCATTAGCGTATTACAAATAATTACAATGTTTGATAGGCAAACCTATGTCGTTTATGAATAACAAAAATAATATGGGCCCACAATGTGACACCAGAAAACGACTCTATGGTTTAGAAATATTATTAAAATATTTGACGCATTGAGACCTATTAGTCAAAAAACTATGTAGCCAATTTACAGTAGTTCGTGGGAAACCTAAACCGATCAATTTTTCTCTCAGAATTCGATGAATAATCCTATCGAACGCTTTAGGAAAATCTGTATAGATACTGTCGATCTGGGAATGTTTTTCCATAGCTTTTATTAGGTGTGAACGATAAATTAAGAGATTAGTAGTCGTTGAACGTTTTTCCAAGAAACCATGCTGATTCTCAGATATGTTTTTAGACGCCCATAATAATTTTTGCGCCATAATTTTATCCAAAATTTCAGGAATTAGTGACTGTAAGCAAACACCTCTGTAGTTTTCGATGTTAGATCTATCACCATTTTTGAAAATTGGAGTCATAAAACTTCTTTTCCATAACAGAGGATAATCTTGCAAGCTCAGTGATTTGTTAAATAAAATGTATACAGGATAACTAATAGAAAAAATGCAGTTTTTTAAAATATGTTTGGAATCAAGTCTCGACCAGTACAAGAGGATAAACTCAGAGAATTTATTTCATCAAAAACCATCCCAAAGCTAATATTATAGTCAATATTTATCACATTATTCAAAACAATCATAAAGTTTTCAATCGGAGATAGATCATCTTGTACGTACGTATCTGCGAATAAATTTACGGTATCAAAACCATTATTTGACGAGGTATTTTTGTAATGCATAGACGAAGGTATAGAATAATTATTTTTAAATTACTTATATATTTCCAAAAAGATTGTGAATTTGAGTTTATATTAAAAAGCAGTTTATAAAAAAAACAATTGATAAGCGGTTCAACTAACTTAACATATCATAATTATTTCGATAGCAATAAATAAATATAATTTAAATTAACAAAGCATTTTTGACAATATCAAAAGGAAATTGAAAACTAAACTATCTAAAACTAGCATAACAACACCTACACTAATAGAAAAACAATATAATGTTAAAATCGACGCATTTCATGCTTATCGGCTGAATGTTGCATTTTAGGTTTTGGAGCATGCAAAACTTTTTATCAAGAATAACTTTTTTCAAAAAGAAAATAATAAAAAAGTTTTTCATAATTTCGAATCTAGTTCACAAAAATATTGCAAGTTACATAGTAGATTCCACTTATGAAGCTATATTTATAAAAATAAAGCATTTATTTTTAATTAAAAGTGGTATACGATTATACTTAGTATTCATAATATCCATAATAATGCTTCGGATAAATTAAGTAAAAGGATAGAGATTAATGATTTCTGTTTTAGATGAAACTTACAGTGTTAACTTGCAATTTATATTTATATTTATAAATTTTGCAACTGGGTACAACAAAATCCAATGAACAGCATTAAACATTAACATAGGTTAAGCAACGTAGATCGGTCTTTTGGGCATAAACTGAGTGTTTCACAAAATAATTTAAATTTTTTTTAAATGAATTTCTTGAAATGGTGAATTACTACAAAAGTGGTAACATAATACAAATCCTAAAAATGGAAAATAATATTGGGTCCTCCGTCAAAAAATTTTCGAAACTACTTTTTTTTAAATTATATTTTTTTATTTGATTTTGTTACCCATTGGAGAAAATCCATATTGAACATTACCTAAAAATCTAGAATTTAATATTTAGAAATTATTCTGCCATAAAATAATATACATAGGATATTATGCGGATTCCAAAAAATTTTGAATTTTTTGTGAAAATCGTTTAAAAAAAAGCGAGATAAAACTGGGCTGATTTCAGAGAATGTTAGTGGTTCTACATCCACATTCATGTCGTACCAATGCACAAGATTTTTCTGAAATGACGTGATATTTGAAATTTTGTGCATTCACAGCAAAATTTCTTAGATGCTAAAGTAAAATCACAATAAAACTTTATCCTTTTCAAAAACGTTCAACGAGAGACGAACTTATCAAAAAACGATTTTAAATATATTTTTAAAATTGTGTTACAATGATATTTTTATAAATTGCATTATAATTTTAAGGAATTTCAGAAATATGCAGTATTTTCTATTTTCATTGTAGTTATACATGGTTTTATCAGTTGTAACAATTTTATTCATTTTGAATTTATTTATTTATTCATATGAAACATCACATTATTCTTCATTATTGTGTTGTGAAGTCAGTGTAATATAAGGTACACCAGAAGATCAGTATAAACCTGTATAGTATGCAATATAATGTACCTTAGGTTAATGTGCAGAGTGGGAAAGTCGTATCGACTTGCGGACAAAAATTATATGATAAAAGTAGCCAATTGAAAATGCTGAAAAATACTTTCAAGTTTCTAAGATGGCCACCAGGGGGCGCAATTGCCAAATTGAATTTTGAAACCCGTTGTCAGAAAAATTCACTTATATTAACAATAGTTAAAGTGAATGTTGTTTTAAAGCTGAGACAAATTCAAATCTTTTTTGATAAATGCTTTTTGCTCTGAAAAGAAAGTGGTGGGGAAGTGTGTTCGAATATTTTTGGAAATAAATGACCATAACTTCAAAAAGGCCTAACTTATTTTAATAAACCTGGTGCAGTTAATCAGAGCTTTTCTTAGGCTAACAGTCGTGCTATTAGTGCTGTGATTGGAAAATGCTTACCTTGCCACCAGATGGCATAATCAGACGTAATCGCAAAAAAACACAATTTTCTGAAAATAACATAAATACAATGATATCACCTTTCTGCGTCATTAGATGCATCCAAACACCCAAAAAAACAGCATCTCAATATTCTATCCTAAAACAATAAATAAGATAATTTAAAATTTTAAAAATCACTTTTGATAAGCATTCACTCTTTACGGTTTATTATTAATGTTAAATTATTCCTAATTTGCCAAATAAAACGTTAATTTATTATTTATGATGCCAAATAATATTTAAAATCTAACCAAAATTATGTTCCTTTATTTTAGGTTAGGATAAAGATAAACGCCATCTGGTGGAAAAGTAAGCAATTGCAATCACATCACTCATAACACGATTGATAGTCAAGGAATACCTTTTTCTATCGACACCAAGTTGATTAAAATATGTTAAGTTTGAAGTTATCGCCATTTATTTCCGAAAATGTTCGAACCACTTTCGTTTCAGATTTCAGATTTCAGAAAATAATTAGTCAAACAGTTTCTTCTTCCTATTCCTAATAAAACCTTAATGGTGTAACAATAACTAAAAGAAATTCTAGTATTACGCCACAAAATAAGGTTGTTACAATTTCATGTAGTGGCAGCTTACACACTCAGTTAATACGCGTACAGCAACAATTACACAGCAACTTTTCTAACGAAAGAAACTTCAAAGCTCATAAAACTAAGCGTCCATAAAGCAATAAAATGAAACCGTAAAAACTTCAAAAAGAATGCAATTGTATCTAAAGTGCCATAAAAAAACTACGATCTTTACTTTTTGGAAGTATAAATTTTAGTTTTCTCTGATAAAACTATCTTTATTATGTTACGATATTACAAATAAATAGAAGTTATATTTTTTGTTCAATATAATTCATTGCGTTATAAAATTTCATGTTCTTATCGCATCCGCAGCTGAACAGATACCCATGTATGTATGTACAACAAATGAAATAAAAAAAAACAAACAGAAGCGATTATAAAAATGTGACGTCGGAAACGTTATACCCTTTAAAGAGACACAAAAACGTTATTAGATTTGAAAGGAAGGGTAGGTTTTCCTTTTGAATACAATAATAAAAGTATTATTTCGAAAATAGAAAATAATAACTTGTACGGAATTAAATTATAAATTCGAGAACAACATTGAAAATATAACAAACTAAAAACTCGTTACATATTAAATGTAGTACCCAACTCCGAAAGAGTGAGCAGATCGATTGAATTAAAATTAAAACAATGTAAAAACTTTTTTTCTTTTTCCAATTGCGTAACACTTTCAAAAAAGTCGTTGTTGTGCTACGTATAAATATACATCCTAGGAAGTATTTTTTGATGTCATCATAATTACTTTCTTAGATTTAAAAATGGTGTAAAATAGTAATTGCCAAAAACACTCATTTGTTCCTCAATTTGCTGATAGCTGCTCCTTCCAAAATTTTCAATTCTTGTTTGAATAAATCCTTCTGGTTACTTGTATTTTAATATACAATTTTTTTAAATTTAAAACTAATACGAATCCAACTTTGTGTCTACAGTATGAATATTACGTCCTGAATTATTTTATGCCGTTTGTTTAAATTCAGTTTTAAAAAAGAAGGAACATATCTATATCAATCAAAAATAATTACAATTAGATAGAAAATAGTGAAGATCCGGATAATTATACATATGAAGTTGCTAAAGCAATCATATGATTACACAGATATATATTTACTAACAAAGAAGGGTTCTTTTGATAAATATTTAAATTACAGATTGTGGAATGCTATAGTGATTTTGGTCATAATATCACGAAGCAGCTTATTTCGACGCAGATACCTCTACGCTGCCATCTCGACACCGCAGCTTTGATTCGTAACCACCTCGACACCAGATTACATCGACGCAAACTCATCATCACACGAGTTCATCTTGACGGGAGTATATTCTGAAGTTTGTTTTATACATATACATACATTTCTACACATTGCAATCCATAACCGCTTAAATAAAAACCGTTTAAATAAAAGTTATCGATAACATACTGAGAGGTTTGATGAAAAGCGGATAATGAATTTGAAATAATGCTACTGACTCACCAGCTTTTACCAAGGAGTTATTTGTTAAAGTTGTTAAACAACTAGAGCAGCATTTATACTGTTCTAAACACAATCCCAGATAATAATAAGTCTTTTACAGCATTAGAAGGTGAAATTAACTCGGAGGTACCTAGTACTTTAGGCGTTACTGCTTAATCAGGCCCTGTAGTTTTGGAATCCCAACAAAAGAAGAATGTGAGATTAAAAATAAAGAAAACATCCTATTTCTATAAATGTCAGAAGAAAGAAAGGGTAATAGTAAAATAAAAAATGAAATAGAAATGCATTCACATTCCTTTGTTCGTTGTGAAAAATTGATGATTTACAATACATTTCAATTTTTATTTTAATTAATGCGACTCATCAATTTAGATGTCAAAATTGTATTCTTTGAACGATCAATCGTTAACAAGACTTAGCATTGATGAAGTTCCCGTTTTGAGGAGTGATTGATTTTTATATCCCACACCTCCAACCCCGAAAAGTCCCTAAACAAAATACAATTTAAACCATAACCCAATTGGAGGAAACCACTTATCTTAATAGATTCACAAAACATTTTCCAGGATGCATAGCAGCTGGATGAACGAGAGTGTACAATGGATCTATAAGGAGCAGAGCAGATCTCAAGTTGGACTGTCCCCTTGAAAACAAAATTGCATCGCCTGAAAGGATTAAGTGGGCCATAGGGACCTTTAAGCCTTTCAAGGCTCCTGGCCTGGGAGTGTTCCCGGCACTCAAGGGCAGGACAACTTACTAGCAACATTGTACAAAATATTTAGATCTAGTTTGCTATATGGCCATGTTCCTCAATTATGGAGGAAAGTAAAAGTCATATTTCTACACAAAGGGGGTATAAAACCCCTAGATAATTCAAAGTCATGCCGTCCAATAAGCCTCTCGTCGTTTATGCTTAAAACAGTGGGGAAATTAGTGGACCAATATATCATGACGGAGATACTAACACCTAAACCTCGTCATAAACACCAATTTTCCTACCTGAGAGCTTTACATAAGATTTTAAAAACCGTAGAGGGAGCACATGAGTCAAAAGAAATAGCTCTATCAGTTTTTATCAACATAAACTCTATGACCCAGTCTCTCAGAAAAAGAGGGATTCACGACTTTATCATTCAATGGATAAACAATATGCTGATGGGTAGAGAGGTAGCCACCAGCATTGGTAGGGCCAACCATGTGGTAGCCACTACAAGAGGCTGCCCACAAGAAGGAGTATTATCCCCACTACTGTGGTCTCTAGTAGTGCATGAACTACTAAACTACCTGAGTAGAGAGAGGTATAACGTTCTTGGTTATGCTGATGACATAACCGTAACGGTGAGGGGCAAGCATGACTCCATTATTGGGGAGAAAATGCAAAATGCTATTAACCTAACACGCAATTGGTGTCTAAAAGAGGGCATGAACATAAACCTGAATAAAACCACAATTGTAACTTTTACTAAACGAAGGAATTTAAAAATTTCAAGTAATGAATTAAATGGAATCACCATTCTCCTTTCTAAAGAGGTAAAATATGGGGGTGACACTGGACCAAAAATTAAAGTGGGAGAGTCACCTGACAAAAATTACCAACCAGGCCATAAAAACTTTATGGTTATGCCGTCAAATGGTTGGCAAAACGTGGGGTTTGAACCCCAGGGCACCTAACTGGATCTACAAGCAGGTAGTCAGACCTGGAGTCCTATATGCATCCGCAGTTTGGTGGAGGAAAGTAGACCAAAGTACCGAGCAAGCAAAGCTGGCTAAGGTGCAAAGGCTTGCATGTCTGCTCATCATAGGTGCCATAAAATCCACACCTACAGCCGCGATGGAGACCCTTCTCAGTCTGGATCCTCTACCGGTAGCAATTAAGGAGGAAACAATAAAGTAGATTATTTTAAAGAAGGAAACCTCAAAGATCATCTAGGAATCCTTAAAACCACTCCTTTACTAGACATGGTTGCAGTAAGCGACAGACAAACCCTGAAATGATCTTTGAAGATTGGACTGGAGTCACGGACTGCGTGCTGGGATCTTCCCAATAATGGTTTACAGACGGATCTAATGGGAAATAGTGTGGGGCAAGAGTGGTAGAACCAAAAGACACGAGTCCCTCAGTGCTGACGCTACCATTTTTCAAGAAGAAGTAGACGCCATCCACATGGTGGCAGAACATCTCCTCACCGAAAACCTATGCAAACAGCACATAAACATCATGTCGGACAGTCAAGCGACATTAAAAGCACTACAAAGTAATATATTGAGATCACACATGCTACATGAGTGCCATCAACTGCCTAAAATCAACTGGCCGACAAGAACAAAATTGAACTTGTCTGGGTGCCAGGGCATAAGGGAATAGGAGGTAATGAGAAAGCAGATCAGCAAGCAAAGCTAAGGGCAGCAAAACCTTTTATAGGGCCGACTCCTATGTACGGTTTTAGCCAGAGGGATTATCAGGGAGTTATTACCAATTGGGCCAACAAACAAGTCAACAGAACCTGTATTAATTTGCCAGGTCTCAAACATTCTAAGAAATTTCTTAGCCCTAATCAAAAGAGGGAGAAGAAAGTGTTAAACTTGCCCAGAAGAGACTTAAAACTACTCTGTGGTATACTAACAGGACACATCCATTGCAGGTATCACTTGAAAAAAATGGGACTGATGGACGATGATACATGCAGGTACTGTGGTGAAAAGGTGGAGCGCATGGACCACATTATTGTGAGGTGCCGGGACCTGTGCCTAAAGAGATATAAGCATTTAGAACTCATTTTCATTTTGGAAGAAGATCTACTAAAACTCCGGATTAAGGATCTGATCGAATTTGTCAAAGACATAGATCTTTCCTAAGTCCAACTACAGGGGGGCACAAAAAATCTAATCTGGTCGCAGTGCAGGAGGTTCTTTCTATGACACTCAGCCCATTCCTAATAATAATAATAATAATACTAGATTCTACACTACTTTAAACAGCGTATGTCCCGCACTTTCCCCTACTGAAATGAAACAAGAAGACATGAAGGACAACGTAATGAAATGTAAAGAAATACTTTTAACGAATTAATTTTCAATAGTTTGTTTAATTCAGTAGAAATGTGAGTTTAATATTAATAATAAATTTTTTCTATTGTTGACCTAGGTTAATAATGGACAATTTCAATTTTTGAGAATCTATGAATAGTTGTTTAACAAAAACGAGTGAAACATAATTTTGTATATCCAGGAGATTATCTCTAACGTATTTGCTGCTTAAAATTACCTAACACGATAAAATTATTTGAATAAAAAATGCCATTAGTTTAAAATTCGCGCCCCCATCCCATAACCGCAAATACATAACCTGAATTTATTTATTTATTAAATATGATGGTAGAATCAGTTTTTCAGGTTTCCCAAAGAAAATTTAACCAGGCGAGTTAAGTTACATGAAAAATTTTAAGTAAATTACAAACATTTGGTTGTAGGTGTTTTGAATGGTTAACAGAATCTGGAAGGTCCGATCTGTTGCATAAAAATGTCGACTCTAAAAACTTAACGAGTATGTGGCAAACACTTGCCATTCCTAAATGAATTACAAGTGTCAATTTCTGAAACCCAATATTCAAATGAGCAAGGTATATTGGCGAAGCAATAAATGCCCGTTAAAATCTCTAGCTATACCAAAACTACTCAAGCTTGCAGCTCAAATACTCTTAGGTAAAGCAAATTATGGAGGAACATTCTTAAATTGCAACGTGAAAAGAAAGCACTTCAATTGAAGTTAACATCTCCCAACGATTACTTCCCGAAAGCAGAGCACAAATTGTGACAACCCAAGTGGACTTAAAAAGTAAACCACTAAGAAGCAGGAGATATACAGAGGAATACAAACAATTTTCACTAAAATTATATTTTACGAGGCACAAAATGTTAATTTTAAAGTAGGTTTTAAATTTTTTGCCAGCTCAAACTGCTACGTGATCATGGTTAGAGTTATATATAAAAAGTTAAACAGCCCTTGTGCTACATCTTTACAAATACGATATGCAGAGGTGACAAATTGAAGTCGATAGTATTAAACTACATAGAAAAGCTACAACTACAATGCGGTGCCAATGTTAGGGCAGTAGTAAAATTTTCGAAACCTAATTAAAAGAATAGATCACCTGGAAAAACCATACCTTCTCGTAAACGATAAGAAAATCTATTATTTCTTCGATGTCTCCTATTTATTGAAGTCGGTGCAAAATAATTTGATTAAATACGATATAATCTTTAATAACAGAAAAGCATCTTGGAAAGACATTAAAAATTTCTACATGTCAGACAAATCTAAACCGCTGCGATTGGCTCTTAAATCAACTAATTTACATATTACTCCAAATAATTTTCTGAAAATGAAGGTGGAATATACCGCACAAGTGTTTAGTGAATCAGTTGCAGTTGGTTTATCAACGTATGTAGCTTTTAATGCTTTTTGATTTATTTGCATTCCTGTGCTACTTGATTTTACAAGAAAAATGTTTATTTTTTATTTTTGGCTTAAATTTGGGTAGTAGTGGAAAAAATAGTATATACACCATGATTGTGAAGTCCATTATTGCTAAGGCAATAATGACAGACTTCACAACCTTAGTGTATAATATACTATTATATTTAATCAATAAATAAAAATTGTACGTTTCATTATTTTAGTTGTATTAAAATGATGCTTTTAAAAAAAACTACGTACTTTATTTAAGAAACCAAGATCCAGAGTAAAGATTATAAATAAAAGAATTAACAGAGTCTCATGTTTAATAGAAGTAAATTAAATTTATTTTGTAAAATACTGAATTGCAATCACCGCAATACGTCTTTCAGAATAGGATAAGTTTACAAAAAAATAATTCACGACTTTTAACAAAATATGGTTTAATGTTCCCCACCGTCCCCTACTGAGATGAAACAAGAAGAGATAAAAAACGATGTAGTGAAATTTAAGCAAATACTTTTAACGAATTAATTTTCAATAGTTTGTTTAATTCAGTAGAAATGTGAGTTTGATATTTTATGTCAATGTTGATATCAATAAATCAGAATTATAAGTAATTGCTAAGATAGATTAAAGAGATTACTTGTCGTAAAAAAACAGATACTTAGCTACGGACTAAGACCATGCCCGACAGAATTTAAAGAAATCATTCAAAAAAACAATTATTCAAATTGAAAATTTAATAATTTTTCCATGGCTGATAGTGACCATTTTTTTTTGTTTGCTAAGAATTATTTTTTGTATTCTAAACCTATTCGGTTATTTTCATTTAATTGTAAAATTTTAAGTTTTGATATTTAGAATTTACCTACAAAACAAGGTTAATCAAGAAAGAAATTAGTAATGGACTTCGTTAAAATACAGGGTTATTCTATACGACAAAACAAAAATGAATATTCATGCTTAGAAAATAATAATAATAACTTTCCGAAAAATTTTACTGTTTATGTTTCAAAGCACAATTTTGGTAAACCACCTTTTACACCTAATGATTGGTAACAAATAAAAATTTATTTAAATAATTTAGAAGAAAGTTACTCTTTTCGTATGCAAATCAATGTGAGAGAATGAGAACGGTGCAAATTTCTTACTTAATAGTGTTCCAAACGTCGGAAGAAATATGCAGGTTGTTTTTAAAAAACTGATTTCATTATGGTTGCCGCGGCGAACTCGTTGAGAAGTCAAGCGGTGTTCTTGTGCTTGAGATTTAAACTTACTACTTTTATGAATAGGTTATGAAAGTTTGAAAATCGCATTACATAAAATCACATGATCATCAAGAAGCTTTATTATTAATTATGTTTATAATAATTCGTATCATGAACATTGTTCTAAATGCGCAATAATTTTGTGATGTCATGGTGCGTACATGATTTTAATTTTCACTTTGATTTCTTAGAAAAAAAAACCAAGAAGTAGAATCTTTACCGTTACCTTCACGTTCAAGTTTGCTTTTCCATACGGTACGAGAATATGCTAAAGAATATGCAAAAGCGTACAAAATTTTTAGAGTGGGGTAATCATAACATGAAATAACAACCGTAAGTGAGACTGTACTAATTAAATTTCCGGGAAAGTTGAAAAACTATAATTTTTGTTTTGGAAAATGAGCTTAATTCTCTAGTCTAGTACAATTTGTATTATTAACGATTACAAAACTCGTACATCCTAAAATATACCAAAGTAAAATATAATAAATAACAAATTTAAATTTAAACAAATGTTTTCTGAAAAATACGTATGGAAGGGCTTCAATTTCCCCGGAACCTACACCGGTATTATAAATGAAATTAAAAAAAAATGATCAAAATATAGAATTCAGTACATACATAAAAGCACGTGAAAAAATTATTTTTAAAATATACTTCTTTCACAGAAACTCTTATTCACGTTTAACAACAAACTGAAACAGTTCCACTCCATGCATAAGCGATACCACAAACAATAAAAAAATATTTAAAAAGTAAATATATAACTCTACCTCAATTCCCTATAATTGATTAGTTCAACTTTCCAATGCTTTTCACTTTATACAGTTACATAAAAGGTAATGCGTCCTTATTAGATCATATCAATTACAAAAAATTATATCTAGTATTAAACGCGCATTCGTGTATGCTTCGCAAAGTTTAACGAGCGTTTCCTTATTATAAGAGGAATTTAAATTAATCGAAGGCTGAAAAAACCGCAAATTCTGATTTCATTCTATAAATAAAAATTAACCAATTAAATATTTAGTGAATAAAATATTTTAATGTCTATTTAGAATGTTTGCTTTGAATACGACGCGTCCTGTATTTCTCAAATAGATGTGTTTTCAATTTGGAAGATTCGAAAACGTTTAATAAAAAAACGGAGGTCACCCTGACACATTCGACATTGATGTATAGTTCAGAAAAACTGTGACAGTTAAATCTTTGTTTCCCAAATAAAAAAAGTTAGCATTAACAATAAATTAGAGTCGTAAATTTATTTTCTACTTTTTGTCCGAATAAGTAATTACTAAACTAAAAAAATTAGCTAAAGCGTAATCTTTAAAAAAAAAGAATCCATAAATACACACACATAATCGATTTTGGGATTGCCTTAGAGATAAACCTTAGTTTACTAAAGATATCAATTCCATTAAATAATTACGTTCTTCCAAAAATATGAAAAGAAAATTTATCAGCCTAAGTAATTAGTAATCATTTATGCAATACGTGATACTACAATAACACAAACATAGGAAGCAATTAATTAAATGTCAGTGTACGTAAGCACTTGACTACTTCAGAAAGTCGATGTCAAAATGTATAAACGTTTCTAAGCCAAACTTCAAATTTAACAAATCTATAATTGCTTTGAATCAAAAGATTTACATAAACTTTGATGAAATTAAATACTCGGAATAATCAATCTTTTTTAACAGAACTCCCTTAAGAAGCTATTGTTTAATCCATAAATTGTAGTTCTTGAGGAAGAACATTTTAAAGAAAAACTGAAATATATTATAAAATTGCTATTTGACAAAGCGCTCGTTTTGTAAGAAATAAGACTTACACGACACTCCTTGATGCCAACAATTCGCCAGTATTGTACTATAATACGTTCAGCGAACACATGGAGTTAAGCCACTTCCTCATTAGTTTGTGATAATTTGGACCAATAAATGAAGAGACTACTTTACACTATGTAAATTTATATAAGCGCGAAAAAGTATTAATAAATACTGTTTTGTAAATTAGATAGAAACAAGAGCAAACTACTGATAACATAATAACTAAAACCGATGTAAAAACCAAAGTTTCAAGCAACGCGGAAATCATGTCAGTTACTTGTAATCTGGCTTTAAAATTTCAACAAATATAATAATTTTATTTAAATATATCGCAAATTTATAGGGAGTGGCTTAACTCCGTGTGTTCTCTGAACATATTATAACCTTCATCAGGTGAATGAGTTCAGTTTGTCAAAACCTAATAAAGCCTTTTTCAAACTAATTAATTTCAATTAAAAAATTGTCTATTATAGTCCAGTTACTCTGGCACTTTTTCAGAAACTGTTCCCCTACCTGCAAAAAAAATTGTGCAAATCGCTTTGGGATAATAACGTAAGAGTGGAAAAAATATTTTTGTCCAAAAGTAGGCGCCGAGTAGCGTCTGACGTATTATCCGTGTTAAGCGGGTTTAATCTTAAGCAATTATTACAATTTCTTTCTTTAAAAAAATTACACTCATACTAACAATTTCAAAAACAAACTTCTTTTTCACGTACATTTGGTATAATCATTTTAAGTTGTTAAAAAAATTACGAGTTTATAAGAAATATTGCTATTTTTCCTTCAAACGTAGTAGAGGAAAGAAAGCTGCTATAAATTTATTTTAAAATATTGTTTAACAACCAAACAGCATTTGTTGTTAAACAACTTACTTTTAGTCCGCTCAGAGAAGCAGTAAAAAAACTTTTAGTTCTGCTGTCAATAGCAACCGGCAGCGTATAAAAAAGGAAAATTTTACCTTCAAAAAATAGTTGACAAAAATCTAAATTTACTGACGTATAAGCATGGAAGAAGAGATGACTCATATGACAAAACAGAAAGAAAGAATATGGGACGACAAGACCAATAAGAATTTAATTTAAAAGTTGAAACAAGAAAAATAAGATTTTAAATTCATCTAAAAATTAAAAGGCGCCAAAACATATGTAGAGGACGATTCTTAAAAAACACAAGACGAAGAGTAAACAATATAAAAAGCCGGGATAAGGATGAAACAACTGATAAAAACATACACGCAAGTATTTACTTGGAATATTGAATCTATTTTTAGTAAGGAAGAACAAATAAAAAAATATAACCAATAATACGAGGATATATTGAAAAATTCTTAGCCTACTATAGAACCAAACAAAATTTCAATGTCAAAATATTTTATTACTCAACATATTCTCCTCTTAATTGGATACATTTATTACAGCGAACCTGCAACGCCTCTAGACCTTTCAAAAAAATGTTTCTTCTTGCTCTGCAAACCAGACCTCCACAGCTTCTATTGCCTCCTTGTTGGAAGAAAATGTACGACCTTTTAAACTTTTTTCAGTTGAGGAATGATGTGATAGTCGAACGGAGCCAAATCAGGTAAATAAAGGGGGTGTTCTAGTAATTCAAATCCTAAATCACGAATTGTTTGCATGGCAACATGAGATTTGTGTGCAGGGGCGTTGTCCTGCAAAAACAAAACGCCTGTGGATAGCTTTCCGCGTCGTTTCTCTATAATATTATCCTGTAGAGTGGTCAGTAATGTCGAATCTCCAGTTATTGTTCTACCCTTATCAAAAATCAATCATGATTACTCCATGGCAATCCCAAAAAACTGAAGCAAGAACTTTTCCAGCAGATTTTTGGACACGAAACTTCTTAGGTCTTGGAGAACCAGAGTGTCGCCATTCCATCGATTGTTGCTTTGTTTCTGGATCGTAGAAATGTACCCAAGTCTCATCGATAGTAACAATTCGGTTTAAGAAGTCTACATCGTTTTCAAATCGAGCACAGATCGAACGCGATGCTTCTACCCTTGCACGCTTTTGGTCAACATTCAAACATTTGGGGATCCATTTTGCAGCAATTTTTCTCATGTCCAAATTGACGTGAACCATATGATGAACGCGTTCGTATGAAATATTCAGTGCTTCAGATATCCGTTTTAGCCCAATTCGACGGTCTGATAAAATCATGTCATGAACTGCATCTATATTTTCGGGGACTGACACAGAAACTGGCCTTCCCGATCGGTCATCATCTTCAATGGAAAATTTACCTCTTTTGAAACTTGCATTCCAATTTTTGACGGTCGCATACGAAGGACATTGATCACCAAGAGTATTAAACATATCTTCGTAAATCTGCTTACCTTTTAACCCTTTTAATACAGGTACTTGATGATGGCTCGATACTCCAATTTTTCGATTTTCACAATTTCGGTGGACATCTTTTTTCATTTAATTTATTGCGTGACTCTGGTTTACTTTTTTGACGTCAAATTTTACACTGACATTTCTAATAAGTTATTGTTTGTTGATATGGTAACGCAATATTTTGTTTATACGAGGAACTGGTCTAGGCTAACTAGATATCAATACATCCTCGTAGTTAGTTCGACAAAAAGGAGGGAGTAGGTATTAGTTTATATTGTACTAGTTTCAGGTAGAACCGGGAAAAAGAAGAAAGAAGAGAATAGGAATTATTGTGACAAAAGAATTACCTACACCTACGAACTATAAAACTCAACCCAGAAGATGGGGAGAACGTAAAGGTATAATCTAACTGTATGCATCAATTGATAGAACATAAGATAAAAATCATGGATAAATACTAGAAAAGTTACTGAATATAAATAAATCTAATAGGAAAAGTAATTACAATATTTTTTTAAAGGGTGATATGGGAAGGATGTTTTGAAAAATAGAAAAAATATTAATATAATTAAATCCAGAATGATAAATTTGTATCAGATGAAAAAAGAGGTAATCATTGGAAACATCTTCTGGGAGAAGGAAATAGCAGAAATACACATGCAAAACAAAGAGAAGAGAAGTAAAAATCTTAATAGTACAGTGACAGACCCGAAATTAGATGAAGAACTGAAAGAATAAGCAAACAAATGACGATATTTTGTTTTGGAAAAGTATACAACAAACTTCTAAGGTAGAGGTTTCTAAACTTTTTTATATAAGGAGAGACTTACCGAGATTAATTAAGAAACAAAAGGTCAAATTTACCTGTAATTTGACCGCCACTCATCTTCGTATTGTTGTTTTTGGTCAAAATGTAAAAATGTCATGTAGTTACATAAGAGAATCATAAATAAATGTTAAACAGTAAATACGTGAATCAACATGAAAATAACTATTTGATTTTAATTTGGCTCAAATTTCTTACAGATAAGTATATTAGGGCGTTATTTAATTTTTAAATGATAAACAATTTTAAAAAAGATTAGGTGTATCCACGTGTACTTTTAAAAATTTTAAGTCATAAAAATCGTTAAGGTAATATAGTAAATTTAAAACACAAAATAAACAGAATTTAATACTTAAACAGATGTGATACAAAAATGGCGTCCATGCGTTTGCTTCTTTATGATATTGCTGATCAGTTTTACAGTATATTTATAGTTCAACGATCAATGATACCTGCTTTGAGCTGTTTGGTAGCAATACTAAAAACTTCGAGAAGCGATTTTTCGGCTAAATAACCACCTACAATAAAAATAGGCTTGCCTACTTACTCCCTGGGAACTAAAGTCTATTGATCTTTTTACTTTAAATAAGTCGTAAAAGGGTTTGGCAACATGAGGAGAGTATCTTTAAAGTTTAATTTGGTCATAACATTAATTGTATAAATTATTATTTTTTTGACTTAAATTATGCTAAACCCTATACTCTACAACATAAAGATATCATTAACGATATCATTATACTGCAAAATAAATTTCATGAATTTCAATTTTTAAAAAGCATTTTATGATTAATTTTGAAATTTTAGCAAAAAAATGAGAACGTAAATCGCTCTTAAGAACATCATATAAAATATGAACAAATTGATTGTTCTGATTTCGAGTTATAACTGAACTGCGATTGCATTAAAAACTATATAGACCCAACAACCTACCAAACATCCCGAACACGGTGTAAAACTAATCTAATCAAAAATGTTTCGTAATTTTTAAACTACACAACAAACAAACATATTTGTAAAAACATTGCGGTACTGAAAATACAAATCCATTTTAATTTCTGAAATAAGGTTTAGATTTAAGTCGTAACAACCGATCCAGTAATTTACATAACAAGTAATATTAAATCAACTCCATAACAATATCCCATTTACAATTTTTCCCTAACGTAATTTGTAGACGAAATAGATGGATTTGTCTCACGCAGCTTACTCTACGTTGCATGTTTATTGAGTAAAAATGTCAAAGTTTTTTAAGGCAAGCATTAAAACAGATTTTTTTTATCAGATTTCAACGTTTTTCTTTGAGGTAATGTACCCTTCCAGTAATCCGTAAACTTTGTAAGGGTAATAAACAAAGTGTTACTTTCTGTTCCATACAAGAAACAAACACGCAACTATATCGTCATTCTGAAACACAATTTTTCTGCGTGTTACACGAGCGACTTTACAAGAAATTTATGAAAATATTCTTCGAATAATATTACTATCAATAAACTACGTTTACCTATTAATAAATGCTTGTTTCATATTTACTCTAATATTGCAAATTCTAGGTGTCTTACTTTTTCTATTTATTTGAATGAGATATATATCTATATTTTGATAAATAATGAAGAAAACAATTGTATCATAGTTTATTTACTTGATATTGACAATTTAATTATCTTCAGTAAGTAGGTATACAAATAATTTTAAAAAAATTATGTGTCTAATATTGTTGTAACAAACACAAATCAATATACAAAAAGCAAATTAATGTAGTACACAAAGTCTGTACAGTTGGGGTCTATGAAAATGATCAGTTTTAAGTCGCAATCTGCGCTAACAGTTACAGTCTAAACACACCTTATTTATTCTTAGTTTTATGATCATTTATATTTATATTTACAATGACTTATTTGAATTGTTTACTTTAATGTTAGGTTCGTAACATCTAATAATTAGTTCTTGTAGTGTCTTATTCAGTTATTATTTAATTGATGATTATGGAAAATATAAAATTAAGGTTTTTATCATTGCACAATAACTTTACGGGCTAAGCCGTCTTTTAGGTTGAATACATTTTTCAAAAAAATAACATAAAGCTCAAATTTGGTACACTGATAGTATTGAACCCCCAGAACAACATATCAAAATATATCTGTGCGCGTCCTGTTTTTTATGACGTCACAAGATTTCGGCTTCCGGTTTACACTAAAAATGGCATATCTTCGACACTATAAGTCCGTTTAAACAAAATTATTCTCCTTTGAAAGGCAATACTACATAAATAACTGTTGCAACCTTTTTTTATGACGTCACACGATGGCGGCTTCGAGTTAACATTAAAAATGGAATATTGCCAATGCTTTCATTGCGATTTCAATGAAATTACTTTTTTGAGCGGTAATTTAAATATATACATAAATAACAGTGTTGTAACATTTTTATGCCGTCACAATGTCTGTAAAAATATACTATAAGTTTAGGGTATGTATTTACATGCTACACACTATAACGTAAAAAGTTAATACGAATAATATTTCTCTATCACTCGTTTCGCCGCGTTCATCAATTACTTAAGCGACCAATTCGGATATTTTCTTAGCCATTTTTACTGTTACACTTCCCATAGGTTTACCTTTGTGACGGGATTATTTCCTAAATAATTGGTTTATTGAGAATTCTTCTCCCTACAGTATAGGCCGTCGTGTTTGCACTGATGCGTCTGAATATGCATTTTTATATTGGGGATTAGTTGGGGATTTTACCGGTTTAGAGTTGCCTATCCGTTTTTGGTATCCGTGTATTCTAAAAGTGACACCTCGTCGGCTCGCAAAAATGATACGTTCTTTTCCTATTAAATCTTCGTCGTGAAAGGGTGTACTTGGAAAATGCTGTCTAAAAGGTGAACAATCGGTTACGATTCCAGTGTAAGTAGCTTTCTTTCTTTTACTTTCACTTGTTTTAGTGAAATATTTGTTCTTACGGTTTCTATTAAATCTATTTTTTCTTTTTTCCTTTTGGTGTTTTCTGTCGTTTTGGACGTTCGTTTGACGTACTCCGTGGTAATTTGTCGTTGAATATTGAATGAGAGTTATACTGGCAATATTAATATCCCAATAATTATAACCGATCGAAGCGGATCTCATCACCACCGTGGGAATTGAATGGTAACTTTAGTAAACTAATTACGAAGCCAACTATACTTATATGGTTAATCAACTTCCCTGGAGACCATCATCGAATCAAGGCCACCACTCAAGATAAGCCGGTTATCTACTCATTGGTGCAGCCCAGCAACTGTTATCAGTGGAGTCAATTTTAGTTTTCTTCTTCGTGGATACTCAGATACTGGATTTGGATACGAGCTGTTATCTTTAGCGATTAACTGTCGAACCCGGAAGACTTCCTAGATACAGGAGTTAAGTTATTTATTCATGTCATTAATTAATATTATCGCGTCATATGTATTTATATCGTGGTTGAAAGTTTAACACCGTATTTTTGCGCCCATTCTTATTCTTATGTAAACTTAAAGGATCCTTTTCAGTACAATCATTTATGTGCGTTTTGAACCGGTACTCGTCGTAATTGATTTAAGTACCTTTTGCACAAGAGTTCGTCGTGTGAATTACGTGTAGGGATTCATCGGGGTTCCGCGACTGTCAATTAAGCTAACCTAGTTGGGGGGCGCATATACGTCGACTATATATTCAGCTTGTTAACTCGCTCTCTCAGAACTATATATGCTATTGATTTGATATTGTCTATTGGTATGGTTATGTGTGTCTTGATATGTAAATTTGAACTCTAGTCGCTAACACAATATACTGATTTCTATGCACATACGGTTTATTTATTTTTGTATCTACAAGTACCTAGTGGCTCTAGATATTTCTCTTACAGAATCCTAGGTGGCGCCTTATAAATTTTTCCGAGCAGTGTTGATGCCTTCTTTGTGAACGATTTTCAATCCACCCACGACCACTTTTGACTAATTAAGAGCTGCCGCGGGAGGTCATCTATCACTGCGATACATTTATTTGATTGGTTACAAATAAACCGTAACACCTTAGAAAAAAATTACACATGTCGCGAGTAGAAAAATAGCTGGTTGATGAAGCTTCAATAAATAATTACGTATGTATACATATTCTCTTAATGTATTATTATATTATTCTCGTAGAGACATACTGTTAAATGTTAGATTTGAGTGAACTATAAGAAAAAATCTAGGGCGGGTGTGTAGTGTAAGAACCATCGGATGTCGGCTTCATAAGAGTGGCATGCATAATCGGCGACCGGCAAGAAAAAAAATTTTAAATCCTGACCATGCCGCTGCACGATTAGCATTTTGCCAACAATATATTGACAAAGACTAGTCAAATGTTATATTTACTGACAAAAAACTATTTTCATTACATTAAATTCCAAGAAACCTCCGTCCAATTATGGAGAGCAAATGAAACTCGTGGACGAATCAACGCAAGACTTTGGGGTTGAATGTGTAAGAATGGTCCAGGGGAAATTTCACAAATTATTCCCCCTAGGTTTAACTCTAGGAAATACATACATGTATTAGATTAGAAGATATATTGTTACCGACCGTAAGGGCAATATTTTCCGAAGTAGAAATGCAAAACGTAGTTTATGTGTAAGATAACTGCAGCATACACACCGCTTTAATTGTGGACGAATGGTTTGATGAGCACCCCGAAATTTAATTGCTACCATGGTCAGCTAAATCGCCCGACTTAAATTAAATTGAAAAACTGTGAGCTGCCATGGTAAAAAGTTGAAACGACATTGGGTTCATTAGAGTAAGAGACAAAAGTTTATAAGAACTAACAGAGCATGCCACGACATTGTGGGAATCATTCCGAAATTTTCAAGTTTACGAAAATCTTGTAAATAATATGAGGGGGTGTTTAGATTATTACACAAAATACTAAGGCGATAAAATTTTACATATACCTATTATCTTATGTATTATATTCTTGATTGTATACATTACGTATTAAATGTATTTTTCTGTTCGGGTTATTTGTCCATATCTGAATTTTTCAAACACGCCGTAATTAAATAAGTATTGCTAAGAGTTAACTGGAAATAAGAATTAAAGCTACAATGGTAGATAAAACACCCTTGAGCTTTGTGTTTAGACTGTAACTACTTTTGCGATTGAGAACCAAAACTGATCATTTTCATAGACCCCAACTGTACATTGTAATCATTTATACATGACAATTGAAAATATCCCTTCAACCATTTTTACAATTCCCTGAAGTTAATCTACCACATTAAAATTATATTTTAACTAGTAACCAAACCCATTTGAAAATGGACCTAATCTAGACAAACCTGAAATTAAAGACGTGAGATCACCGCTCCAGGTCAAAGGTCAGGTCAACTTGTGACCCCGCCTAAGATCAACGCCTGGACCTCCTGAACAGTTTGACGTATCGATCTCCGAAATCAGTTCAGCCGTTTTGGAGGAAAAGACGAACATACATACAGACAGACAGACAAACCGGGCCACGATTTTGTGTGTAGATTGCAAAGTGTATATAAAATAATATTCCGCAAAACTAATCATTAAAGTGCTAATCCATACTAAGTAACTTAAAAAAATGAACTCGGTTTCACAATTAACACCCAAGAGACATAATTAAATCCAGATTGTCTAATCATTTATCAATCACGTAACCCATACGCAGGCTAACATCATTAATCAGTTACATATTTGTAGTATAGTTTGAAAATGCAATCCTAAAAAAATTAATTAATTTTAGTTAAACCCACGAGAACCAGTAATTTATCAAAGTGAAATGTAATTTGTAAGTGATTGGTTTTCTAATTTCTGAAAAATGTATAGTTCAAAAATCAAAACAATTATAAAATTTTAATATAGCTACACACGTATAAAATATATGCCTAGTTAAAGTTCTCTTCTTCACCTATGACGTACGTACGTATATATGGGAACAATGGTTTTAATGAAGCGTACGTGAAGTGCTTTAATAATGTTCTCAAGAGTCGTAAGGAATTTAACAACAGCTCGAAATAACACGTTCACGTTGAAAATTATTTCAAAACTTTCAAATATGAGCTATATATCTATCATTAAAATAAATTTTCACAAATAAATCAAAATGTTTGTCGTTTTAACTGAAAGTTTTAATAAAAGCACCCGGCGTATGTTATGAATAATTTGCGAGTCAGTTAATCATTTTAGAAAGTAGGTACAACTTGAATTAGTAAATTAAAGCACTCCGTGGTAGCATAAAGAAGTCAATTAACCACCTTATAATTATTAAAGCGAACTGTATCTGTTTGCAGATAAATGAAGCTAGCCGCTCGTAACAGAATTCCCCATCGTAATCAATAGAAAACAAATGTTAAAATAAAAGTTATAGAATATGCAATTTAGAATAACTTTTATATTCCTACTACCATTCTGACATAAAGGTTAGGTCATTACGGTAATACACCGGATCAAGAAACTGATTAAATAAAAGTTGACTATAAATGAAGTAAAAACGTTTACTTGAGAAAAAATGTTTAAAGATAGAAGTGTTGTTAAAAATTGATTTTGACATTCGTTTTCATGACGACATATTAAAAATCACAAAGTGGAATTTTCAAACCTTAGAAACATAAAAAGTATCATAATTTTAAAGCAAACTTGTTCTTATTACAGTTTTCATATGTTGAAGTGAATGTGATATTTTATCATAAAATTGCTAGGTTACATGCGCATTTTTACGTTATCGATTAATAAGTAACTTGAACTTTTTTACGTCGTAAGTTGGCTATTTAAAAAGTACATATCCTAGTGTTTTTTCCTAAACTTAAAACCATATTGCATATTGTTTATTTGACATACAGGATCAAGCTGCAAGACAGTACGCGGCACGGTATCCAGATCGCCGTCATTACGGGAGAAGCTTGGTACAACGATTACGCGATACTGGAAGTTTTCGTCGTCCTCAACGTCGCAGGCGTCGCAATAGAAGGACCGAAGAAAACATTATCAATGTCTTGGCTTACATAGAATTTGATAGACATGTAGGAACTAGAACATTGTCTCTAGACTAGGAAATAGTACGAACAACTGTTAGAAATATTTTGAAAGATTATAGGTAAATAATTTTATCTTATTCCAAGTATCTTGGCACATACTCTCAAATGCACACACAATTAAGTGTTATTCTGATTATATTATTTTACGCATATGTTGTTTTTTACTTTTAGACTACATCCTTACCACATAGCCCTGCACCAGGCGCTAAATGAACAAGATTTCGATAATAGATTAAATTATTGTCAATGGATGCTAGGCATGCTTGAGGAAAACAGAAATTTCTTAACGGAAATTCTCTGGACAGACGAGGCTACATTTAGTAGTGATGGTAGAGTAAACCGTCATAATATGCATTATTGGTCAGCTAAAAATCCGCATTGGTTAAGAGAAGTGCAACACCAGGGACGCTGGAGCCTAAATGTGTGGTGCGGTATCATTGGACCTTATTTTTTTGAACAAGCTTTAACTGGTAACCGCTTCTTAGAGTTTTTGATCAACGACTTGCCAATTTTGTTGGAAGATGTGCCACTGGAAACTAGGAGAACTATGTTTCTGCAATTAGATGGTTGTCCGGCACATTATTCAATTAATGTCCGAAACCATATTAACGAGACCTTTCGACAACGCTGGATAGGAAGGGGAAGCCTATTTTCTTGGCCCGCAAGATCTCCCTACTTGACATGTCTGGATTTCTACTTGTGGGGACGCTTAAAAGACATTGTTTTCAAACGCCACCAACAACACGAATGGATATGGAAAACAGAATTCGAAACTCAATCCTATCAGCGGCAGAAATCGAGGCTGCGGTTTTGTCGACTCAAGAAAGACTGGTATAATGTGTGGAATATGACGGAAGGCAATTTGAACACAGAAGGCATTAATCTTTTTTCAAAATCGGTCTTTTTCAGGACCACAACTTTATTTAAAAGGAAAATCGTTTACGCGTGACTATTCGTGAATATTTTTGAGAGGAGTTGTTTTTATTTCCAATGCCTACTACTTACCTTCTTATCGAAAGCAACCGATGCATTTTTAAATGGGTATATATGAATTTTCCTGGTTTAGTACTTTTTTTTAATAAATTGAGTTAGGAAAAAGACATTAAGATGCGGTTTGCGCAGGTTCATTGGTTGGTCATTTGTCTATTATCTAGTCCAAAAAAATTTATATCATTGCATTTAAATTTTTGAAAAATCTAATATTTTGGATACAATATCGAATAACACCCTCTATCGGCGGCCGTGTAGGTTACAACTGTCATAATTACAAAAAATCTAAAATCCCAAGAAATGCTCTTTTCAATGATACCAAATTTATCCAAATCCATTAAGCCGTTTCGAAGTTACAGGCATTCATTTAAAACAACATTCAAATACCCCCCACCACTTTATTTCGAGAGAAAAATTGGTTTGACAAAAAATGTTCGACTTTAAGTTAACACTAAATGGCGGAAACGCCCACTGGCGGCGATCTTGAAAACTTAAACATAATTCCAGCATTTTACCTTGCCCTCTTTACCTATCAAATTTTTTACCGTAACTCTCTACGATCATTAGTTTCTGAGATACAGCCGCTTACCTCGCTTATTTGCCCACCCGGTACACAATGCACTAAGTTGGATGCATAAATGAGATTTAAAATGCTCTACGTTGGTGTGACAAATAAATACAATTATTTTGCTTGATGAAAATTTTTGAATTTAGATTTTTAAATTTGTAAAACAAAACTTTATCTGATGGTCGACAAATAATTTTTGTATACTTATTAAACGAATTTAGTGTAACTCGAAGTTGAAAAGTGAGTACGCAATATAATTGATTTAAGAAATTAGTTAATTCTTTTTAAATTAAATTAATTAAAAGAATTAAAAGAGTTTACTTAAAACTATAACAAGTACGTTACTGACGTTTTTTGTTGTATCGTGAGTTCCGTGTTTAATAATTTTCACTTTCAGCATTAATTGTTTTTCTTGACGTACAATTTTCCATTTTAAGATGATACTATTGTTAAGCATATTTGGAAATAACGGGATTCTTTTGTGCATATAATTGCATTTTACGTGGCACGTCAAATTATTTATCGTTTACACTTTATAATTTTTAACTTGAGCTCCGACATGCCTTTTACGCTTGTTACTTTTACCTATATTGATAAGGTCCTCAAAGGTCTCTTTGAAATAATGCATTTCGACGCCAATTTTCGCGGAAATTTGAAAACAAAACACATACGATCAAAGCATATTAGCATCAAACAAAAGCTTGTAAAATTCTAAAAAAAATGTTTATATGTTTACGGTCTTTCGATGTAAAGTTTAGGAGTTATTCTTAATTAAAAGCTCGGTACATTTGTGACGTATTCTGACGGCACACGATTTTGTATTTTATAAGTTTCATCAAGTACTCGAGTTTTCTTAATTTCCCGTGCTTCTTCATACCATTTTTATAATTCATAACCCTTTAAAATGTCTTTATTCTCACACTAACTAAATTGTTTGTGTAGATATACATTTTCACCAAACAACGAAGTTTTCCAAAGTTTTCCTTGGAAGAAAATAAATACCTAGGACACAGAATCACTCACTGAGTTCCATTTATATATTTTCTTTCATCTGCAGCTATTCATTACAACACAAACACTAATGATCTTCTTAACATTTACGATATAAGTCGTATAAGGTGATATCCTTAATAATAAACTTAAGACTACATAAAAATGAACAATATTTGTTTGAGGAAGGCAAAATTTATTAAACCAATCATGAGAGAATTAACAAAAACTACGTTTAGGAGAAAAGTTAGTATGAGAAGTTACTTTTTGTGATGTTAAAATTGTAGGTTAATATAAAAAATTATTTCTTTTTAGGATCTTCTAAAGGTACAGGTAAAAATAAGACACTTCCTTTTTATAAAGTTGTTGCCAACGTTTTGTCCCTATCAAAACAAAAACCTTTCTTTTAGGCCGTTTTGTCAAACACAAATAACGACGTCGACATGGAAAACTTGGACAAGATCCTTTCTAAATTAATAATTAAAACTTTGAATGACATTAACAGTTACCAATCTTGTCCAAGTTTTCTATGTAGACGTCGGAATTTGTGTTTGACAAAACTGTAAAAGAAGAGTTTTCGTCTTGAAGAAGCCCCCATCTGATAAGGGCGAAACGTTGGCAATAACTCTATAAAAGCCGGAGTCTCTTATTTTACCTCTACATTTGGAAAATCCTAAAAGCAATAATTTATATATATATATATATATATATATGGTGATAATGAATACATGTTACAGATTTTAAGGGCAAACAAAATATGCAAAAATAGGGTACAAGTTCATATAAACATATACTTTTTGGCTTTGGTTTCGGGCTAGAGCTCTTTGAAGATGTCTTCAGGTCATTTTTTATACATATCTTCAGAACGCCGCCTTAAAAATATAAAATTGAGAGTTAGTTAACTTTACGAACCAATTTTCATAATGCGATGATAAGGCGGTCAAAATGACTTTTCCGTCATATTTTTCTTATCTGTTACCTACTTTTTTATATTTTAGATGGTAAATTAAGAAATTTCAAAAATTTTAACTAAAAAAAAAGTACCTACTTATGTACCTTTTTAAAGGAAAAATCGATTTTTTGTATTTTAGCTGTCGCAATATTTTTTTATCAATCAACAAAAGAAAATTTTATTAGTGATAATTAGTACAATAAATGTTGGAAATGACAACCACCAAACCTGAAGATATGTATAAAAAAACTACCTCAAGACATCATTTTCAAAGATGTCCAGCTCCAAAATCAAAGCTAAAAAAATATATGTTTATATAAACTTTCACTCTATTTTGGCATGTCCTATTTGCCTCTAAAATCTGTAACACGTATTCATTAACACCCTGTATATGAGATAATATTGTTTTTTAACATGAATATAGCACATTTTAAAATTTGTTACTCTATGTAATTTCAACTGTGGTCATAACTGATGTCATTCGTAAACCAAAAAAAAAGCAACATAAACATAGCCACATTATTGTCCGTCTTTCACCACATCACTGCATCATCAATCCAATTGAAATATGCTAAAGCATAAGGTTAAAATAAAAACTTTATGGCAAAATAAAAATAACTTACATCGTAACAAAAATGTAGGTTTGTAGGTGACGCTGTGTTTACAATCAACAAGTAAATTTTAGGTGACTGATGTCAAAATAATGTATAAAAGTAACTATTAAACAATGTCTTCAAGTTTTGTCTGGTACAACCCAATTACGTTTTTCTTGATATGTATGAATTTAGTTAAATTAAATTAATTATTTTTTCACCAATTTATTAAGCAACCATATGCTGCCGTATCTCTCACACGTGTGTATTATTACTAGAATTAGTGTTCAATTTCAAAAAAAAAATCTAAATTAGCTATCAACCATTTTACTAACTGCTAATTTTTTAGAACCACCTCCAACTGTTTTGTTAAATACTAGATTGCCTCCACACGAGCAGAAGTTTTATCAGTGTTGGTAGTCTCTTCCTTAAATAATGAACAAGACATTTGCACCCTTCTCCTCCATGCCAAGCGAGTGTATATCCTGTTATTAAAAAAATTTTGAAGAACAATAAGTATTTTCATTCCACAATTTCGCCATTTTGTATAATTCTTCAACATTTTGTTGAGAGATCTGTTTGCAACATTTTTTCTTTTAGCATCTCGTGACACTCTTGCACAACTAAACTCGGGATTATCAAACGGATTAAATTTTATTCTGTAGGAATTTTAACACTTAACGGTGGAATTACACATTACTTTCACAACACTTTCTTTGTACACTTCCCGTTTTTGCGCATCATAATAAATCCTCAGTCCTATAGAATCAGGCTTAATTCCTCAAACCATATCGAACTTTGCAGGTTATATATTTTTTTATTCGCCATATTCTAAAAACTGTGCCCACACTGATTTCATACACTGTCTATTATTTGGTATTGCATTTCTGATGCAATTATCGTTTTTCTTTAGAAATCGAGACATTTTTTCACCTTATTACGTAAAGAAATTTTTTATTTATTAGGTAATCGGTTACTATGGTTCTGCTTGTGGTTCTGGCCAGCGTATGCCAACTTGATGACTTGATAAACGAGTAAAATATGATGTCGTTCAACCAACTTTTTAGTCAATGGTTAGTGGTTAAAAATGCAATTTTCTAACCGAATATCGCTGTTGCAGGAGTCAATGCATTCGGAATATTACAGCTGAGAATATTCTTTGTTGTTACAGAAAAACATTCGAGATGTGTTTTAATTAACAAGTTGCCATAATTAAGTAATCGGTGTTCTGGGAATAAATGTAAGAAAAAACAAGATTTAGCGGTTTTATTTGTCAATGTTGCATAGTTATTTCCATCATTTCTAGTAATTTATGAGTCAAAAAATAATCTAGTCAAATCAACTCGAGTGTGAGAATATATTGGAAAATAAATTATGCTAAATCAATACTTTAGAGTGAAAGTGTACCTTCAAAATTAAAGTAAATCTGTGAAGCGCCTTCAAAGGCAATATTTACTTCTATCGACTGTAGTCGTATTAGTATTGGGAAAAGAAAGCAGTTGCGCCATCACTATGTTCAGATAAATCAATGGAAAATGATAATCGAATAGTTCTCCGTCTTTATCTTTCCATATTTAGTATGTGATGTTTACAGTTCTCTCTACTAATTACTAAAGTGATGACGCCAATGTTTTCTTACCTGAATACCAATGTAGAGTGCTGCATTTATACTTATTTACATGAATGTACAGATACACTTGGTGGATGTATTTGGAAAAGTACGATGGAGTCGTATATTACCTTACCCAGAAGTAACTAAAATTAATTTTACAAAGCTAAAGCAATATTAATGACATCATAAATAATATTCAGTTAAATAGATTAATTTAATAATATTTACGTCTAAGTTACATTAAATAGAATTATGCTGAAACTGACAAGAAACTAGTACTGATGATCCTAGCTAACTAATATCACTAATAGGAGTTTGTTAATACCAATCGGCAAACTTACTTAATGGATGGTTTGAATACCATTAAATCAACCAATTTATTAAGGCTCGAGTTACATGTACATTTGTAATTTGTAATTTTGAAATAATATTAAATGAAGTGGTACCTACCTAATTTAAATGATATTAACAAAAAAAAGATATCAAAAGTATATTATATTAAAATTATTATTTATTTCCAATCAATAATAAAAGAGTAAAAAAAAGTCTCGAATTGCACAAGAAAAACACACAGTGCATTAGAAAAAATTAAATACAAACAAAAAATAGATTAAAAGTAAATAATAAATTAGGAACGCCAAGAAGAAATTAATTGTAAATACATTTTGAGCGAAACATACTCCATACCAGGAAAGATAGATTTACTTTTAAAAGTAAACTGTATATTTAGAGAAGTTAAATGCATTTTATACAGTTAAAAGGTGACTTGTACAAAACTAAGTTAATTCATCCTAAAAATAAAGATAATGCAACCTTTTGATTAACGGATCGATATATCGACATCAACATCCACTTTCATAAAAGCGCAAACAAGAGTAAAGTAGCAAAGAACAAAATTTTGTTCTTATATCAGTTTTCCAATGTTTACTGAACAAACACGTACAAAATGGAACATTCCAAAATATAGAATAAAAAAGCTTTCTTTACATGGTGTAACGCATTTGATTAATAGAGAATTACAAACTGTATTCGATAAAGTTGGTACATTTACATCTTGTGCTCGTCCTGTCAAAGCTTTGATTAATGAACTTTGCGAACGGTGACGAATTTGTAGATTTTAATGCTTTGATCGATACGTATTCATTTAATAATAATCTTTTACATTTGCTAAATTTAAATAAAAGCACACTTTAGGTCGATTCACTAAATGTAAAGTTTTCAGTTAATGCCAGAAAGAATTTCTGTTGCAGCTTTAAATAAATTTTAAAGTGTTTACAAATTGAGACGATCTGAATTTGTGCTAAGCCTCCAAGCTCATTTAACCGATGTACATGTGTGAACTTTGACATTCTAACTCAGTCGATATTTTGTAAAATAAAAACTTCGAAATTCAGGCCATTTTGTTTTTACTCACCTTTAATACGATTACATGCAACGTCAATCATTGTCAAAATGTTTTAAACAAATGTAATAAACTTCCATATACTTACATCCATTTCAAAACACGAAACTTAAAATATACGAGAACAAATAAAACGGGTTCTTATTTTCATAAAAAAAATATTTAAGGAAAAATGACAATAACAGAAATATCCTTTCACGTACTACTGAACACCAATGTGTGTACAAGAATTGTTGTTATAAGAAACTACAACGTATTACTAATTTAATATACCTAAAAAATTTTTTGTAATTTTTTTCTTATTTTTAACTTTTTTATAAAAATTATTGTTGTATTTAAAACACTAATAAGTTTTGTATCTATGTACTTATGTTTATTCAAAGGAAGGGACACATTAACTGCAGCGTCTATTTAACAAACAGAAAAACACCAAAAACTTTACTCGGACACGTGTTTCAACAGCTAAGCTGTCATCATCAGCGATATCAATGCTAAAATTAAAAACAACGGTGCAGTTTTTGGTGTTTTTCTGTTACTTATGTTTATTGTTTATATTATCACTAATTGTAATCAAATAACTCTATAAATTGTTGTACTTTCAATATGACTTTTATTTGTTAACTCTATCTATTCTACGATATTTTTATTAAACTTGCAAATTGCAAAGTCACCAAATTACAAACATTGTCGAATTAGTACTTCATACCTTAACACCCTTTTACTTTCAAAGGAGCTATGGTATACCAAGGGGCCAACAACAAATTATTACGAAAAATTCAGACCAAAAAATATCAGAAGGTGAAAACTCGTCTAATGTTTACAGTAGTAAGTTCACTGTCCAACTGCAACGCAAAAAAATTATAGATTAGGGTGGAAAGTTTGAATTTAAGTGTTGCCAACATTAATTTAACCGGTAACAATATTAAATATTTATAATAATAACGTAAATCTGTTTTATTTTTAAATAAATTCTAGAAAAGTTCACATCATAACATGGCATCATAACTTCAAACGTCGAAACCAAGATTACAAAAAATAATAGAAGTTTTTGGCCCCAAGAAGCTTGTATACAGCTATACTGGCAGCATATGGTTCTCCGTACGTTTCCTTTTATGTATGAGTAAAAATTTTTTATAAAAAAAATTTGTAAATCTTGAACTGCATACATATTTAATTAGAGAAAACATCAATAAATTTATTGTTTTTTTTAAGCAATTAAATGCATATTTTGAAAGGTACTTGTCACATGATGAGGTTATTTTCGAAAGTTTGGTCTCTTCAACCGCTTCTTCATGCATCCCGATACCATGACGGATAATTTAATCTTCAGATGCAGGTTTATAAATTTAGTAAAAAGGTTCTGAACTTGATGAAAATGAAACATTAAAATAAATAATAGCAAATTAGACCAAACATTATTTATAACCAGACGATGGAATTGCCCTAGTGTCACAACGACCCCATCCTAGAGAAAACGGTAGTCAAATATTCTGGACTTCATTCATTTTAAAAGACCACGTGAAGACTATAAAAACCCAAAGTAATTTAAATAAATTTATTAGATGAAAAGTCAAAATTATCAGTAGTAAAATGTTAAGCGGTCATAGTGTTACCGATAATTTTGAGTAAATGTTTTACGAGCACCCGATCCAGTAATTATTGTTGGATCAGGCACGAGTGAAACATTTACTCAAAATTATCTAGTATACATTACAATGACGAAACATAATTTTGGTAGAGAATTTGGCAAACTTGCTCGAGATTTCAAACAAACCAAGTGGGAACCTTACCAAAAATATGTAGAATTGACAAAAATCCAGAAGACACTTTTTGACAGTACTGCACACAAAATTATTAGGAAAACTATTTCCAAAGATTTCTAAACAATGAAGGTGGCTATGGAAACTATGAAAGAAAAATAAAAAATAAAAGCGGCCAGAAAACACTTATTTTTCGGCCGTTTCCAAAGCAGTTATTTGGGTATCGAGACTGTAAAGTAGGTTTTTCGGCAGGTCTGGTACCAAAAAGTCGAAAAAATAGTCACGGAACGCACAACGTTTTTGGGCGATCACTCTGTTTTTGTAAGGATAAATTATAAAATTATGAAAATAATAAAGATTGAACAAAACAAAGTTATGTTGGTATAGTTATTATTACAACTAAGGCAATATGAATAAAATACTTGCCTAGGTTGCTTGTTACATCACAAGGGCAAAGCGCGAAGGCTGATGCATCAGCAACCGTGGGACATATTTTCATAATATTGCCTGTGTAGTTTCACTTTGATCGGCCAGATATTTTTGTAAATTCCAAAAAAAATAATAAGAATTAGTTTTATACACCTTTTTAACGCAAACATTGAAAAAAAAACACGTATTTCAATATATGCCAAAATGACTGTTTTTGTGAGTGCTCGGACTTGCAGGAAAAGGAATTAGCCATCCTCGTACTCGGAAAACACAAACAAACATTTTCCTTCTCGCCTGTAATATACTATGGGTATTTTATTTTGTTGATGTTATTTGATGGTTTTATTTAGACTAGTCACTTAGATCACTTGGGCTTCTGTCCAAACATTCAAATATGGTAGATAGATATGTATCCTGATACACTTTATTCCACATTTTTCTGACAGCAACCCTAAATATTTCCCAAATAAAAATAGATTAAATTATGCTTGAAGTGTCCTTTACCTGTCATCAACCGTTTCTAATATTAGTCCAAAAAAAATACAACGATATACAAACCGACTGAAATAAAACAATAACGTAAATTACTTCCTGAAAATGAAAGTCCCGTCAAAATCTATCCAGCCCTTTCATTCACCAATCCAGAGAACTTAGAAGCAAACAGAGATCAGCACTGACAAATATAGAGGGTGTTAATTAAGTATGTAGCCAAACTTTAGAATGTTGTTCCTTACTGAATTTTAAGACAAAAGTTATATGTCCTAAAGGGCTTTATAATATGATATAGTATAATAACTAGAAGACACAAATTAATAAAACGTTAGAACTTGGTGACAGTTTTTAACGTATACGAGTAATGTTGTAGCGTGCAGAGAAGTAATCCCGAAGATTAAGGTATCCAATTATTTTTTTCAGTAATTACTGAAAGTTTAAAGCTAATTTTTTAGTTTTGGTTTCAGGTTTTTGTTTTCAAAACATAGCGTACGTAACACATGAAATGAGACAATCTGAGCGGAAAAATTCAAGAAACGAATTCTTCTGTATACGTTAAAAACTATTACCAAGTTTTAACCTTATACTAATTTGAGTCTTTTAGAAACGTTTTTAAAACATTGCTTTACAACCTGTATAATAAAAACAAATCCATTTAATAAACTTTTTTTCTCAAAATTGAGTAAGGAACAACATCTTAAAGTTTGGCCCTGTAGATAGACATGAATAAATAAAACCTAAGCAACTGTCTCAGAAACCTTAAAACCTGCAATATAGTTACTTTTTCATAATCAGACTGTAATTTTAGATTACTGTCTGAAAAATATTCTATATGCTTAAGAACAATGGATTCGTTTTCTTAGAAATTAACACGTGCAGATACAACAAATAGAAGTCAAATATAATTTAGATTATCCTCTGGAACTTGTTCTACCTGCTAACGAAAAATGATTAATCTTTTGCAAAAATTGGCCTAGACAAACCAACAAACAGACACAAATGAAAAATAGCTTGTATTCTTTTAAAAACCGCCTATTTTCTAATTACAATTGTTCTTCAGCCGCTTCTGAAATTATTTTGAGCCTCCAACTTAATTTATTAGTGTAGATTTAATTTATTTATCCACAATCACCATATTATAGAGCTATTATTATGCCGTTATGAAATGTAATATAACACCCATAAAACACTAGTGTTTTATATTCCATAAAACATTAGTATTTTGTAATATATAAAATTCAAGAAAAATTTGCAGAAAATTTAGTAATTATTTATTAGCATTAACATTCACGTTAACATCAAAAGTAAACTTATTTGCAATATCAGGATTTACATTTACACAAACTTGCACTTGCAAACTCTTGCATTGTGCTGGATTTAACTTGAATTTTTCTAGCAATATCGATTTTATTTGACTAGCTTTCTTCTATATACCCCTCAACAACACTAGATGACCTCCACGCTCCGTGCCTCTTAAGAGTGAGAATATCACCACCAGCATTAGCCAACAGAGTCGCCGAAGAACGGCGCATACTATGGCCCGTGTAGGATTTAGCATCTAGAAGTTTTAAAAAAGAAGCAATCTGTGAGGGGATTCTGGAAATAGTGTTAATTCCCACAGGTTGCACGGTGCATTTTGAATTTATATATCGCAAAAAAAAATCGCAGCGATTTAGATTTGTCTGACATGTAGAAATTTTTAATGTCTTTCTAAGATGCTTTTAATTAGGTTTCGAAAATTTTACTACTGCCCTAACATTGGCACCGCATTGTAGTTGTAGCTTTTCTATGCAGTCTAATACTATCGACTTCAATTTGTCACCTTTACATATCGTATTTGTAAAGATGTAGCACAAGGTTGTTTAAATTTTTTATATATAATTCTAACCATGATCACATAGCAGTTTGAGCTGGCAAAAAATTCAAAACCTACTTTAAAATTAACATTTTGGTGCTCGTAAAATATAATTTTAGTGAAAATTATTTGAATTCCTCTGTATATCTCATGCTTCTTAGTGGTTTATTTTTTAAGTCCACTTTGGCTGTTACAATTTGTGCTCTGCTTTCGGGAAATAATCGTTGGGAGATGTTAACTTCAATTGAAGTGCTTTCTTTTCACGTTGCAATTTAAGAATGTTCCTCCGTAATTTTCTTTACCTAAGAGTATTTGAGCTGCAAGCTTGACTAGTTTTGGTATAGCTAGAGATGTTAACGGGCATTTATTGCTTTGCCAATATACCTTGCATCATTTGAATATTGGATTTCAGAAATTGACACTTGTAATTCATTTAGGAATGGCAAGTGTTCGCCACATACTCGTTAAATTTTTAGAGTCGAGATTTTTATGCAACAGATCGGACCTTCCAGATTCTGTTAACCATTCAAAACACCTACAACAAAATGTTTGTAATTTACTTAAAATTCTTCATGTAACTTAACTCGCCTGGTTAAATCTCCTTTGGGAAACCGGAAAACAACTATTCTTGGATTCTCAAAAAAATTGAATTTGTTCATTATTAACCTAGGTCAACAATAGAAAAAATTATTAACCACTAATAGAGAAATTCAACTTCTCAGTTGGCTGGGAGACGCAATAATTGTCCACTTCACAACTAGTAGTGGAAAAAATAATTAAGATACCAATACAAAAGAAAAGGAATTTGGTTGTACCTTCATCATTAAGTACTTTTCATCAGATGCTGTTTTCAAAAATTGTTCGATGTGTCCCCTCTCAAACACTTTTGCCGCCCAAAGTTTCACTAAATTTTCTAATATTTGCGATTACATTGAAATTTTAGAACTGTCAGATTACTTATTTTCAATTAAATTGGTTTGATTGTGGATAAAATCTTAGATTGCATTCGTGTTTTAGTGGCATATTATCCCCTTAAGCAAATTAAACGCTGAAACTTCGTTCTCGCGATTAAAAATTCTTGCGTGGATAATCTGCCTACTAAAACACATATACAATAAATAGCTATTACACGCTGCAGATATAATATGTACATTTGTAAACATTCACATTGGAGATGGAAGAACCTCTAAAAAAGCTAACCACTGGCGTTAGCGAAACGTTAGAAAGAAATTCCAATAAACAACAGCCTTCATATCCGAATATAGACAACATTAGTTCAAACGCAGGCCCAAACCAATTCGTTGTGAAGTTATTGGGTGATATTATTAACGACTAAATAAAGTTTACATTTTTAATGTAATTAACATTTCAAGCAAACTAGGTATGTGCAGTTATAGTCATCTAACAAAGTACAAATAGATAGAAATCGAAAGAAATCTATAAAAATTACAACCTAATACCTTCTTCCCTTCTACTCCGATACAATTGTCGTATAATCAAGCTTAAAAAAAACTGCTTGCAAAAACTGAAAGAACCTATACTCTTCTAAACATAATTTTAGGTCTTATTAACAAAACTACCATTAACTACTTTATTAAAATTAAGAATCTGGAATGTCACCGGCTTGGCACAACAAAGCCAAAAATAAAAAAACTTTCCGTTATGATCTCACAAGCAAAAAACTTTCCATAAAACATTATAAAAGTGAAAGTTTTTCAAAAGAATTTCTGCAAATAGGAACCGTTACTATATATGACTGTAACAAAAAACACTGAGGTGAGTTCAATCTTATTGAATAAAGCAATTAAAAATTAAAGAATGGCTAAAAATTTGAAGAATCAGAGTCAGTAAGCAGAAGAACGTACAAGCAAAACGAATACAAAAGCAATAATTAGTAAAACAAAGCGAGAAAGAACTTAAGCTTCGTCGAAGCGTCATTTTATATTCGAAAGGAAGAAAATACATAAAGTCAGTTTGCTATAGTAGGCGATAAAATAATAAATATGCATATTATTCGGAGTATAAGCAAAAGTTTATGTACTGTGTACTACTGAACGAGGCAGCTTAATCAGCCGAAGCACATAAAGCGTTTATACTCCGAATAATGTATGCTATTTTCAGTCGTACCAGTGGCGCGCGTATTGGCATGTCACAGGTTATTTTTCAAGAAAAAACTAGGGATGCTGCTGATTTCTCTAAAAATAAAAACTATTTTTATATTCTTTGTTTAATTGTGAAGAAAAAAGCTCTTTTGAGTTTTTATCGTACGAAGATACCCTTTTTGAGTAAAAAAAAAAGGGTTTTGGTGCATGTCCATTTATTACAGAAAAATGTTTTAAAAATCAAGAGTTTCATTCAAGGGCAAAAACAAATATTTTACCAAACCAACAATTTTACCAACCAAAAATTAAAAAAATTAAAAATTATTTCAAGCCGTTTTGGAAAAACCTAATTTTTACTGTTTTTTTTAATTAAACGAGCTGTACATAGGTAACGAAGCGTTTGCAGACCTATGTTTATTAGAACTTTATTGTATAAAATGACCTGGGCAATCACTCCCTTTAATATTGCCGCATCTTTTTTAAACACCTTGTATATGTGATGGACCGAACTCGCAGATCCTCGGAAAAAAGCAGTTTAATGTATCAATCGTCAAGTATGTTGATGTGCATGAGTCCCAATAACAATTTAATCTTGGCAGAAATTTTCATATTCACTATTTACTAATTATTACCTGTTTCGTGTAATGTTATAAGGATCATTGTCGAAGTTTAGATCTTGTTAGGATTTTTTTGTTAAACAAAAAGAAATCAAAAAAGCCAAAAACAAAAAGAAATCAAAACATGATTCAGAAGCAGTTTCTGTCTCATTATCCAGAATTCTGAAAACTTAGTGTACTGTTAATTTGCATCCTTTGATATGATTGATTGAAAAATATTTATTATCGTTGTCATATATCATGTAGTACGTCACTGTTTCAGCAACAATTTAAAAATTACAAGGATTCTCATTTTGTAATTTTATGTTATGGAGTTACTAGAATACTTCAATTCAGCAGACTTAGGTTATGAGTGAATAATATCTCACGGTTTTTCCATTATTTGTTTTAAATTTTATACTAGAATATTTTCACACACTGTGAAATGACTTGCAATACTCACAATCATGATTTTGTATTCAAAATTAAAGAGGCGAAAGAACAGCGTCAAAAAGTTTTAAGGCTCGGAAATTTATTATCTATTGGATTATTGGCATTTAATACTGTTACATTGTAACTTTTGTCTTTGATTAATCTTCCCTATTACATAAAAGAATTGAATGTAAATATTTTTTGTAGAAACAGTTTATATTTATCTCTGATTCATCCCAAATATACCTTCTGCATTTATTTATATCTGTGGAATGCAGAGTATTGAATTCTTCCAAGTACGAGTGCGCAAAGTCCTTGTTGTAAACCCCGAGAGTCCCTGTATGGACCCCTGAACGCCATATTTATCGTTAGAATTTTTCAAGGTGAACGTGATGCACCATTTGTGCAATTATTTTCATTAAAAAGCCCAAGAATTATTTTGGTAAGCATATCTTCTTAATATTTCTTTATGTAATTTTGTTTACTTTGCTTTAGGGCCTTGACCTTTTGTCTTTTGAATATCTTTTGCCGATGCACAATTACTGTATGCAGTTATCCCTCATGCAAGTTCTTGAGGATTCAAAATAAAGACTTTATTAAGGAACTATTTATCTATCTTTTGCTGGAAACGTATTCAGCAATATCGTACCAAAGGCAACGCCCAAATGCACCTGCCTTCTAATCTTTGCTAAGTATCAAAACCCTTTTATTTTTTCCTTAAGTTTAAAAATTCAATACCGTATTTTATTTATCTGAATTAAATTATATTTTTAAATAACGTGAATACACGTAACCTCTTTATTTATTTACTTAAAAATTTCAATGAAATTCAATGTACCTATGTGTAATAGAAATGGATCCAATTCTATATTATTTTATGCTTAAAATACTTAGTTTTCCATTCAATTCACGTATTTACCATTTAAAATTTTATTACCACTCACATATATGAACCCTTTACTTTCTGTTTGTGTAAAAAATTTTGTTCTCTCAATATGTGTTTCGAAATTATCTATTCATCGTTAACTTTTTTTCACATTTTTTTACAATATAAAAAAATTGGAGACCTCTATCTCAAAAGCGAACAACCAGACCGTTTTATTTATTTATTTATTCGTATGGTACATTGCACAAATATTGTATTGTGATGTAAGTGTTATGTATGGTGTCCCAGAAGATCAGTATAAACCTGTATAGTGTGGTGACGAAACCGTGTGCAATAGTGGATTGGTTCGTCTTAGCAAAGCATTTACTTCCAGGTTTAGGAAAACCACTAAAACCTAAACATGCCAACCCTTACCCACCCTAGTATTCACATGTAAGAATATTAATTAATTAATGGACCGGTCCAAGCGCCAGTCACGACAATGACAAAAAAAATAGTAGGTTAAAGAAATAGCAAAACAAAATAATGGAAAACAGATAATCAAGACAAGAATACAAAACATTGCTGAACTTCAGATGTCCTTCAGATTTGTAAGTCATAATATTGCTTCATCCAGACCGTTACAATACTAACACAAATTAGTGCGTAGAACTTGATTTGCACTAAAAGTAACAATAGTTTATATTTCAATTTTCAACACGAACTAAATGAATAAAAAACTTACAGTTAATAAATCTCTGAAACTCAAATATACCATCTAATTTCGATAAAAATTAATTGTATGTGAAATTGGCTAGTTTTAACAAAATATGCGGGAAATAAGCGTGATTCAAACCATTTAATCAAGTGATTTATTAGTTCTACTTATATCTTGTTTAATTAAGTTAAATTTGTAATGTACTACAACTGACGAGATTGAAATAATGACGTGCGTAAAATTTATATTTAATTACAACTACAAATCGTTTTATTGACGTTACCTATATAGCATTACAGTGATGTACATAACTCTTTTCAATTTTAGATATCTGCTCACGGTTATAAAATATTTATGGAATTGTGCGGTTACAAAGAAAGGTTGAGGTCAAAGGGATAGTTAAATGTATTGATAAAACTAATATTTTATAAACAAACTATTTTTAGAGATGATCCATATACGTAAGTGAATTTGAAAAGAAATATTATATGTCTATAAATGAAATATTCGCATAATAAAGAATATCAAAGTTTCTAAAAAATTTCTAGTGTTTCTTAGAACTTAATCATCTAAATGTCAAAAATGTTAATGCTTCTGACTATTAAATTCAATTAAACTGAAAAAACTATTACACAAAAGTTATGATAAATTAGAATTTTTATTTAAATGTTTTCAGTCTAAAAGTAGCGGTTGCGATGTGGAGTTCTGTGACCAATTACTCATTTTTTCTTGGAAGTGTGTTAATAAAGAAATACCAAAGAATATTTTTGGCCTCCTAAACTGTAAAGCACATTTTTCAGTTGTACATACTTGTCTTGAAAGTTGATTTTTACACACAATGCGGTAAAGTACGGCTACTATTCGGTAAGTACGGCTACTATGCGGTAAAGTAGGACTACTATGCGATAAGTAGTTGCTGATTTATCTGCTATTTGAAAACGCTTTAAAAATCCTTATAAAATTGATTTTAAAAAATTTTCTTTACACCATAACGATAACGTACAGAATAAGGGCGCATTTAATTTTTTTATTGATAATGATGGTAAACGACCTTTAAACAAATGAACTGACACATATTAGGTGGTGAATGTCAAAATGGTTAAACAGCCAGGCCTATTTAAAATCAGTAGAAATACCTTTGTTCTGTTTTAACTTTTTGATGATGATCGTCGTCCAAAAAATATTATACAAATTTCGTGTGTACGTGACTTTACGGCGCTGCAACAAAGCTGTTGCGCCGTAAAATCCTACTTTCCACACTCTAATGTAAATAACAATTTTTCTATTTTCTAAAGGTAGATTGACAGCTAATACAAAATTTATTTTAAATTCTTTAAAAAGTTTTTTATAGGGATTACACAATTTGGTAAAACCCCAAACGGTAATAGTTATTTACGCTATACGTACGATAGTGTGTTTTTTACAATGTGAGGTGATTTGAAGCACGATGCGTTAGCGGAGCGAACGTTGTAAAATGCCCTGCCGCACAAATAATGTGTTTAACTTTTTTGGCCGACGTGTTTTTAAAAATATTTTCAAAAATATTTTAATTATAAAAGGATTATAAAGAGTACTGCTTTAACATAGGTGCACGTACACAAACTAATGAAATAGTGAAACGAGAATCATATAATTTTAATGTCAAGTAGTTAATCTCATCTCATCACTGTCTGACATTTGAATTTTGTAGAATTATGACGATTGAGATAAAAGTTATTCATTGGTTTAAGTTTAAACAAACTCAACTTTTAAAATTAGGTTAAAAAAGCGATGGTGCCATTACAATCAAATAAAACCAATTTTACTAATAATTCTAAATGACAATAGAAACTATCTAAAAATGTATTTTTGTATGTACTTTCTATTATTATAGTCAAAATTTTTCGTCTTAACAGTTTTTTAAAACTTAATAAATTTTGAGTTAAGGACAAGGTCAAGGACACTATGTTCACAATCGAGGAGGCCAAAATGTATTAATTCAATTTCATTTGAACATAGAAACATTCAGTAAAATTCATTTTAGGTCAAGACCCTTGATAGAAAACATCACAAGTTCCCTGAAACAAAATACATAATTCAAATACCCGTCTTAGAGGCCATTTATCACCTCATATATTTAGTTTAAACATTTATTTTCGTATCAGTTATAGAGCCTACTAAACTGGTTGTCATTTCAGTGGTTATGTTAACTAGGGATAGCTTTGGGTTGCGAGCCAGACAGTTCGAACTAAATAAGCAAAATAGTTTACCTTAATACATACATATACCTTTTGTGTTTAATTCTATATAATTAAATATACTATACTATACAGGTGTAGTTCGGCAATTGGACTTATAGTTGGTGTGTCAGACAGGTTTTTCTCAGAAAGGTTTAAGAGGAGAACATTCTTTTCAGACCTGAAAAGAGTGATCTTAAACAATTTGGTTTGATATTTAAATCAGTTTTTTCTATTTTACAACTTGTGTCTGAAATCAATACCTAAACCATTTATTATTATCCTTATTACTAAACCAGTCAAAGTTGGTGGCTGCATCCCTGTGATTGTTAAGAAATGTTAGTGGCCAAATGAGTAAAATCTTTCTTCATACTGTCTTTGCTTGTTTGATTATTTATTTTAAACGTTCCAATTTTTATAACGTTATCTAATTTTGTGTGTATGAATTAACATTAATTTTTTTTCTATCTGATTATTATATGTCGTCATGCAATGGCTGTGCTGTTATATTTTATGTTCTTATTTACCTTCTATCTTCTTCAATCCACTATTGCACACGGTTTCGTCACCACACTATACAGGTTTATACTGATCCTCTGGGGCACCATACATAACACTTACATCACAATACAATATTTGTATAATGTACCATACCAATAAATAAATAAATAAATTGTATAGTGGTGATTTGCTTGAACGAAATTTTTGGGTTTATTTTATTAAATGTTGCAGTATGAAATTAGATTCTCTAATTGTTTGTACGTGCTATTGTTTTTTTTGCAATGTTTGTTTTTATAATTATTTAAATTAATAATTTAATTTATGCATGTATTACATATTATATTTGTCTTTCTATTATTTTGTAAATTTTAGAATATTTTTGATTATATTCTTAATGCACTAGTAGATGAGTGATCAAAATAAAAATTGTCATGAAAAGATATCAAATATTTAAATTAGGTAATAAAAAATTTAGTCCATACTTTTTATACACAGTGAATATTTTTTACAAGATAAATTAACGACAGGATATATACAAGTAAACAACATAGTTGATACAGTTTTTATCAATATCACAAGACTTTCTCTTAATCGCATACTTACCACAAACTTTTTCAATAAAAAATTAAAAATTTGAATTTTTATTCTAATAACAAGACAGTGCTGCTGGACAACGTTAACCTATGAATAAAGATGTCCAACCGAATGACTAATTTAACCAAAAAAATTTGAGCAGATGAATGAAAAATGTATCCGGTTATAAAAATAGAGTCAATAGAATACAAAAACCAATAGATATCAATATTAATATCAATTATGAACATTTCTAGCCTGTTTTTTAATTACTAATTATTTTTGTTAATCTCAGATAAAAATTCTTATTGGGTTAAGCATCTAATTTCTGATTTCCCTTGTATTGTCAAATCTGACTTAATTAACAAAGTGGTGTATATTTCTCATTCCTCAATGTAATGAATAATTATAACCGGGACGTATCGAGGCCCCTGCACTCCTTATGGAAGGTGATTAAAACTGAATAATGGTTGAGGCGACGTTTTGCACTTCGGAGTGGTTGCTTCTTCATGCCGGTAAAGATCTACCATCTCTAAAATACAATTTCATTGGCCTGATTAAGCACCCACGCCGTGGTGCGAAACGTAGCATCAATCATTATCCAGAGGTTTATTCACCACACGTTCAATAAGAGGCCAGGGGCCTCGATATGTCACGGCTATAATTATTCATTACATTGAGAAAGTAGAAATATACATCACTAACATTTATTAAGTCAAATTTGACAATACAAGGGAAATTAATATAGTAATAATCGGTCATCATTAAATGACACCTTCTATACAGAAAGAAGCGTAATTCTTGAGATATCGTGATTATATGCAAATGGTATTCAAATATTTTTTGCGTAAAATAATTACCATCTCTAATTCTTCAAACAAAATGAAGAAAAAAAACTTGATGTTGCTACCAGAACAATAATTTTTCTAACTTTGATAAAAATAAAGTTTTCGAACTGAAATTCTAATCGAATGTGACCGTGGTTGCCATGGTTACCGATTCCAAAACAATGTCAAACAAATCTAAGAAATGTCAAAAAATTGTACTTTTGCAACTATGTACGAAAAGTAGACAATTTTAACAGCCACTTTGATTATGAAAAATGTCACTTTATATGTCAAAATTAGAAAAATTTAATTAGTAGGTAACGTTTTGGTATGCGACAGAAAATTTCTATTTATGAAACGTATTATGATACTGCTAACGTTAACTTCATTATTTTAAAGGATTCCTTATATAGTTAATTATGTTAATTAATTAATAGTCCTTCAATAAATTTCCAATATTGATTAAATACGTAAGAAAATAAACCTCAACGTCATCAATGTGTAATACGTTGATAAAGAAATGCTTCGTTAAAATCAATGCTGTTTAGATCGAAAATATGATTGCTAAAGTACATCTTTAACACCGGTATTGCAAAGTTATCTCTTTGCTACTACTGATAAAAAGTGTCTTCAAAGTTCCCTTTGTCAACAGTAAGCGACAACAATTCTGCGGTAATCATCTAAACTTCAAGGCATAAACTTACATGCGATGTTATGGTTTGCGAGTAACCAATTTTGTAACGTATTATATACACGAATTCTGCAATTTTTTTGTTTTAATTTAAATCATTCTTAATATTTATTAACGGCCCTCAGACACTTACGCCCAACTAATAAATCTTGAACAATTCTGGCGAAAACGTAATGTAATTTTATCCTCGCATAAATCAAACGCATAAACTAAAAAGTTTTTTAGTGCTGTAAGTAAAGTAGGAAAGTTTACTGTAATTTTCAAAACTAGTTATAAAGTTGTTAATTACGTTTGTTCAACTTTCAAAATCAAACTTTTTTAACAAATACATTGTCCGTGCTTTTACGCAATAAAACCTTTTTTCGGAAAAAAAAGATATGGCATAAAATTCAAGGAAGATTAATGAATATAAAATGTATACATCTACACACAAACGTATCTTTGTCACAATGCTATAGTCAATATTATAACAGTTTATGTTGATGCAGTACACTTAATTTAAATCGCTGAAGGATCGTTTATTTTAAAGAATTAATCATAAAAATATTAGGAAATGTAAACTTAAATCAAATAAATGATAAAGAGTAAACTAACCAAGAATTCTAACTTTTCTAGACGTGGCATTGATTTAAAAAAGGTAAATTTATTTATATTTCAAGATTTTAAATTATTAAGGGCTACAAATAAAATTAATTAAACGAAGAGTAGGTAGTTAAAAAATTTGGACCATATACGTATAATAAATATAAAACAATAAAAACCGTCTTAAGAATGAAAAACAAATAGGGAATTTATATTATTTTCTACTAAAAAATTTATATATAGATCTCTTAACCAAATTAAATTTCAACTAATTCTGTTATTAATATATATTATTAATTTCAGGCATGTTTTGTTTCTTTTCTATACAATATACATTCATTATCAATTGGAAATCCGGAAATTGGAGATACTACCAGTCAAATGGTGCTGATTGGCGCAAACATGCCTTATCTGAAAATTGATATTTTTGAAAATACAGAGTGTTAAAATTCGTAATTTTAATTCGTTTTCTTGGCATAATTCTGAAAATATATGATTTAGAAACTCTAAACTTGGTGACGTTATGTTTTTTTAGATGACGAATAAGATATTTAGATTCATAACTTATCATCCTGTATGTCTAACATCAAATTTAATTCAAAATCTGAAAAAACAAACATTTCTACATAAGTTATGTATTTTCGTTTCATATCGATATCTCGATCTATTTTCGAGAAAAACTGATTTAACGAACACTTTTTTTTTATTCATAAAGAAAATATCATAGAAACAATTAAATAAAGACTTGTGCTGTCAAATAAGTAAATAGTTGTGTCGCGTAACTTACAAAATTTTGAAAACAAATTTCCCATTGTTAATGAATCCCCCTGTATAAATCTCTAAACCAAATTAAATTTGAACTCTTTCCTTTATTAACATTTATTATTAATTTCATGCATGTTCCGTTCCTTTTCTATACAATATATAAATAATACACAAAAAGGTTGACTTAATTTATTATTCAGCAATTAAACTATTAATTCATTTCTTTATAACAAAATCGGTTCTATACTTAAACTTAAACAGGAATGTATTTTTTATAGTTTATTAAGAATTAAATTAAAATATGTTTATAATTCTTGTACCTATAACATGTTGTCATTTTCTAATTTTTATGTATATCTGGTCTCCTTATACAATAATTAGACTTTAATTAAGATTTATGTGACCACTAGCAATGCATGTTATTGCAAAATGTTGCATCGAATTTAATTTATCGTAAAACATACCAATATTGAAAACAAAATTTCCTTAAAATCCAACAGGAAGTGAAAATTAGGCAAGTGGAAACAACGATGGTTTAGATCACTTATGATTTATGGCAAAATAAATGCAAACTTAAAAATTACATTAAACTCGAATCAAACTAATTCGTAAAAAAATAAACAAACTGTAAAAATAAAGCACTTTTCGTAATTTCTCACAAAGTGATAATAAAATAATTAAATCAATACAGTAAACACTAATTCATAACGGATTACACGGAAAGAAAAGTAATTACAATTAATAAAACCGCACAATGCTTTTTAAATGAATCTCAAAATTATTAAATTCAGCAATACGCAATTTTCCATCAGAAAAAGAAAATTTGAATTACAAAAAAGTGAAGGCTTTTTTTACGTTCCACGCATGTAAAACATGTATAGACAAATTGTAAACAACCTTTTTAACATGTCGAATCTTTTTCTGTCAAAATAAAATCAAACTACATGACAGTTATTTAAATTATTAATTAATTAAAAACAATTCATAATTTATTTTTTATTTATAACATTAACTGGACTAACTAACAAGTCAACACTAATTACGTGAATGAAATAATTTTAAATTATGATGTTGACTTATTATTTTTGAGTTGAAACTAGTCCAGTCAGTGTTATAAATAAAAAATAAATACTGGATTTCTTGAAGTTTTAGTTAATTAATAATATAAAACAACCAATATGTTGGTGTTTTCTAATTGAATGTCAATATTTACGGAAGCAATTTTTGGGTTCAATTTAAGAAGAAATGTAGGTCCTAAAAGTCGTAACTTTTGAGGTAGAAGGTGGTAAAGTTTTTAAAAATAAATCATTTATTATTAATAATCTGTAATAAAATTTTATATATTTTAATAAAAGTTGGTATACATATACTATGTATCAAAAGGCATTTTTTTATTTTCACCAGTGGCGTACGTGTGGAATTTGACCTGCCTATTTTAGCAGACATTGATGATATCTGCTGATTTATCTTAAAATAAAAATTATTCTTGAAATCCACAATCATTTCTAAGCAAATTTGATTTCACGCTGCTCGGTTTTCTCTTAAAAAATAAAGAGTGTTTCTCTGCATGATCATATCAATATCGTTAATATGACAATATCACCATACAGAGAAAAAATCAAATTTGGTTAAAAATGATTGGGGATTTTAAGAATAATTTTTATTTTAAAATAAATCAGTGGCGTATCATCAATGTCTGTAGAATTAAAGATATTAATAACAAACAATTTATTTTTAAAATTTTACCACCCTGTATCTCAAAAGTTAACACGTTTAAGACATACGTTCATATGTAATTTTATCCTTAAAATAGACCAAAAGATGGCCTCCTTAAATATTGACACTCAATTAGAAAATACCCTGTCTAAAAATGGATCCCATATTCATTTCTTATTTATTAATGTTAAAGAATAAACAAGTTTCTTTGATTAAATCATAGTATAAAGGTTTACAAATGCTTATGAACTCGAATGTAAAAAATTCTGTCTAAACGTTTAATTAATTTACTTCAAATTTTAAAACGGAGATATTCAAATGTATTTATTCCTTTGATTTTTTAATTAAAACCTTTAAACATCTGTAGGAGAAATATCCATAATCAAAATTTCACGAATGAAATAAATTAATGATAAGATTAACCCCCTTCTTCAATATTTTTAGACGAAGCTATGGAAGAGATAAATATTTATTATTCAGTATCAGAACACAATTAAAATGGCTTATGAGCGGTTTTAAAAATTGTGAAGTTTTTTTTTATTTTTAATAAATAGAAGCATACTACTTATCTATGGTGTAATCATCCGAATTTCACTTGGTTAAATTATTCGACTAGAAAACTCCAGATTGATTTAAACAAGTGCTTAGAAAAAAACTTTTGTAACAACCTAAAATTTCTTCGGCAAATTTTAAATTCTGCGTATTTTTAAGAATAAAATACGAATCTACAAATACGAGTGTTGCCCACGCAACAATTACATTGCAATACAGACCGTTTTTTCATAATAGAGTGCTTACGTTTTGAAATATTTAGGAAAAAAATAGGCCTCTATTAATTTAAGTGGTTTCAAAGTTAATACACCAGATAAAAATTTAAATATTGATGTATAAGATTTATATAGAGATATTAAATAACTCACCCAATGGAATGAAATGAAATTTGCCACTTACCTATAACAAAAATTAAAATTAGTAAAATGTTACATATACAAAACATTCAACAATTTTTATATTTCGATGCTGAAACAGCTATACATACGATGCGAAATAGTGTGAGGTAATAAATCTCATTAAGGCACTACTACTATGGAACACGCTATTATTTATTATTCATTTGTTTTGATGAAATTATGACGTTTTCTAATTAAGACAAATGACCAAAACCGTACCTATACCCTCAATAAGAAAATTACTTCATATTATTTATGTATTACACATTCAGAAAATATCTCAAAATAGAAAAAATAGTATAAAACATACTTTCAATATATTTATTAGAATTTTACAATCTGTACTTATTATTGATACATTACAGACCCAGCTTTTTATTACGATACATATTTAGAACCAATAGCATTACGGAAATGGATTAACAACAGATATTCTATAAATAAGATGAAAATTTAGTACTACCAACATTGACTATTGCCATGGCTATACTTTAAACATAAATTTTTCGCAAGTTAAGTCGCGAATAGGCAATACATTTTTACTCACATTTACAAAAGCTTGGGAAGCAGCAAAATCTTTAAAAATTCGGAAATTATTCTTAAAAAACACTATCAAGGTAAATCGATCTCTCAAATTGGTTCAGATCTTAATATATATTAAATTTAACAATACGAAACGTCATTATAAAGCATAAAGAAACCGGTAACATAAATATTGTCGAAAAAAGTTGTGGATGACCGATTAGTAAGTGAATAAACCATAAAACTTTTAAGGAGCGTAAAATTGCGGCTTCTTAGAATCAAAAATGTTAGCTTGGAAGATTGTATGAACCGAGAAGTGTTTCATAAAGATAGTTTCAAACGCACTACTAATCGTAAGTTTAGTTTGGTTTGAGAGTGCATGTTGGCAATAGGTTTGTTACATTTTGTAGATAGTACAGTTAATGTTCAAAAATGTCAAAACATCTTAATTGGACTGTTTGTTACAATGCATTCAGCATACACACACTAATTTTCAACAAGGCCCTGTAATTTCACATACGGCTACTATCTCCCAGATAATAAGATTGACGTATTAGATTGACCACTGTGTAGCCCAAACCTTAATATAATTAAGACGGTATAGCGTAAGGCAAATCAATGGTTGAGAAACAATCATCAGCGCACTACCACCAATTTTGACAATTAAATTGAAGAAATTTTCCATGCAGAAGAGTACCAGAGATTTGAAGCAACAATGTATTTCAGAATAAAAGCAGTACTCAAAGTCAAATAAGATTTATATAAATCTTAACTATAATTCTTAAATAAAATGTGTTTCTACTTATACATATGAAAGTAGGCTTTTGTAGTAGTTATCTCTAATAGTGACAGTTTTTTACTTTTAAATTAATGAAAATCTGTATTACCGACTTTACTTATGTCATTTTCACTTATTTTAACCTGAAACAGTAAAATATCTCAACGTATTTGAAAACTAAATCGTTTATTTAATTGTCATATTATTCCTGCTTTTTGTTATTTTTTCCACTACTAGCTGTGAAGGGGACAATTATTGCGTTTCATAGCCAACTGAGAAGTTAATTTATTAGTGGTTAATAATTTTTCTATTGTTGTCCTTGGTTAATAATGGACAAATTCAATTTTTTGAGAATCCAAGAATAGTTGTTTAACAAAAACGAGTGCAACATAATTCTGTATATCCAGGAGATTATCTTTAACGTATTTGCTGCTTAAAATTACCTAACACGATAAAATTATTTGAATAAAAAAATGCCATTAGTTAAAAATTCGCGCACCAATTCCGTAACCGCAAATACATAACCTGAATTTATTTATTTATTAAATATGATTGTAGAATTAGTTTTTTCAGGTTTCCCAAAGAAGGTCCAAACTGTTGCATAAAAATGTCGACTATGAAAACTTAACGAGTATGTGGCGAACATTTGCTATTCCTAAATGAATTACAAGTGTCAATTTCTGAAACCCAATATTCAAATGATGCAATGTATATTGGCGAAGCAATAAATGAAATTTTTAGATGTTTTATACAAGTGTTTTCAGAATCGATGTAAATAAATGCCCGTTAACATCTCCAGCTATACCCAAACTAATCAAGCTCAAATACTCCTAGAAAAAGAAAATTACGGAGAAACATTCTTAAATTGCAACGCGAGAAGAAAGCACTTCAATTGAAGTTAACATCACCAAACGGAGGCACAACGACTGCAGAGTTTAAACAGGCATGTGATACTGTGCGGAGCACAAATTGTGAAAGCCCAAGTGGACTTAAAAATAAACCACTAAGAAGTAGGAGATACACAGAAGAATATAAATAATTTTCATTAAAATTATATTTTACCAGCCCCAAAATGTTAATTTTATAGTAGGTTTTAAATTTTTGTCAGCTCAAAGTGCTACGTGATCATGGTTCGAGTTATAAAAATTTAAAAATTTAAGCAACTCTCGTTTACATCTCTACAAATAATATATTAAAATTTAATTAATATTTATAAAAAGTAAATTTTTATTTTTTAAAACAACTCTCTTCTTCTCCACCTTTACAAATACAAGAAAAAATGAAAAAAAAAAAAAAAAAATAATAAAATAGAAAAAAAAAATACAAAAACAAGGTGCTGCCAATAATGGTGTAGTATTTTAAAATTTTTAATTTTTAAAACTAAATAAAAGATTAGATGTATCACCGGAAAAAAAACCTTCTCGTAAACGATAAGAAAATCTATTATTTCTTCGATGTCCCCTTATTTAATAAAGTCAGTGCGAAATAACTTGATTAAATACTATATAATCTTTAATAACAAAAAGCATCTTGGAAAGACATTTAAAATTTCTACATGTCAGACAAATCTAAACCGCTGCGATTGGCTCTAAATCAACTAATTTACATATTACTCCGAATAATTTTCAGAAAATGAGGGTGAAATATGTCACACAAGTGTTTAGTGAATCAGTTGCAGTTGGTTTATCAACGTATGTAGTTTTAATGATTTTTGATTTATTTGCATTCCTGTGCTACTTCATTTTTACACAGAAAAATGTTTATTTTTAATTTTGCCTTAAATTTGGCTAGTAGTGGAAAAAATAGTATAGTATACCATGGTTGTGAAGTCCATTATTGCCTACGCACTATGGCAATAATAACAAACTTCACAACCTTGGTGTATAATATACTACTAATCTCACTTTACAGAAAAATAATACAAAGTGGGTATATCTCCTCCGGTAACAGTTTTAATAAAGGTTATTGCTTTTAAGGTTAAAAAAAAACACTGCCTTTTAATACAGTATTGCCGACGTTTCGCCCCTATCAAGTTGGGGGCTTCTTCAAACGCTAATTTTAATAAAAATAGTAATTAAAAACACTTTGACAAACAAGCAACAAAAAAAATTTTGTAAAATATCACACAATTGTCACAGTTTTTCATTTCCAAAAAAATTTTCTCATATGGCAATTATTTGTAAAATGTACATTAAGTATTGATAACAGTTAAAAAAAGGTTTATGTATTAACAATTTTTTTTTACATTATATAATATTAAATTGTATAGTATTTGGTAATTAATTTAAAACAAGATTTGTCCCAACTATAAACTAAGCAAATCTTAAATGGTAATTGACGGACATGATACTATTTGATTGCTTACTCGGTTATTGACAAAATTGAAAATTCAATTGATTATTTACTTACCAGTTAAATTTTTAGTTTATACTGTATTTAAAGCAATTAAAAACTTACCTAAATTTGTTTTTTATGCAATTTTGTCAACCAAAAACGAAAACGCCATACAAAACACAGACAAGATGTAGAAAAATTATAGAAAACTTGATGAAGGGTGGTTGGGGTTAACTACATCAACCTAAAAAGATAAATGTTACAAACCGCGACCCCGATTGAAGTTTAGTTTCGTCTTTAGTATATTTTCTAGTAGTTTCTAATTATGTTAGTATTCACCTGATGACGATTGCAGAAAGTATAGCAATTGAAACGTTGTGTAATAACTTGTATTTATCCTTTAAACTCCGCCCAAAACACTTTTGCAAGACTCAATTGAGCTGTAGGCAGGTGTGTATCATTATACTAACAATTTCGTCAAAAGTTACGAACGATCTGACGTTTGCTAAACTTCTTTTGAAGAAGAAGAAATTTGGCAAAAAATATTTTTCCAAATATCTGTTAAATATGCGATCCTAAAACAAAATAGTTTATGCCCTTCAAAGCTTATAAAATTTGCAACAAAAGCGTTCCAACAGTTTTTCTTAAAATCTTTAAGGTAAAAAGAGCAAAATAAGGTAAACGTGTTACAACAGCACATTATTGAAAAATTAGTCCCTTTCAACATCATCCGTTAACTTAGATGTTGAATATCATTTAGTTTCTATATAAACTCACTCTACAGCCCTAATGTGACTGTGCTTTTAGTTTGTGGGTCACTGTTGCCTAGCCTCCCGTCTTGCTTTCAATGGAGTAGTTGTAATTACGGAACATTTTACAACTGACGTTGACGTATTAATTCTGAATTCGTAGAGGAAGAAACTGCCGCAGAAATTGAACTGAAAAAATTCAAAAACTACGTTCTACTTTATTCGTGCCGTTTATCATTAAATAAATGTTTGTGCTACTACGATGTTTTTTAGCTCTAATGTAAAACATCAATTTTTTGATGTGTTACCTCGTTACTGTCCTTTTAACAAATTTGGGAAATAAATTTCACCTTACGTTCTGAAACCCGTTGTAGCTTTTTCTTAGATTAGTTGTTAGCAGGGTTAATGAACCTAAGAATGTAAACACAGAAAATCACCATTACCATACATTAGGGTTGTAGGGACTTCACATAAAAACCTAAATTATTTTCAACATCTAGGGTCAGGGATGATGTTGAAAGGGACATTAAAGAAAACGTGTTGAAAAGCTTTTGTTGCAAAGCTTTGAGGGACATAAAACTATGTCGTTTTAGGATCACATATTTAACAGATATTTGGAAAAAAATATTTTTTGCTAAACTTCTTCCTCTCCATATGAAGTTTAGCAAACGTCAGATCGTTAACAACTTTTGACTCAGTTTTGTAATAATGTTTTGGGTTCTTACGTTTAGCCTTCTGTAAACTGCAACATTTTTGACATCTTACCTACATGTGTTGACAAATGCTTTTAAGCAATCGAGTGTATAAGTTTAGAATTTTTTCTAACGATCGTTAGACACATTAAATACCGTTGTTAGATTAGCTGGTAGCAAATTTAAAGAACTTTCAATTTAACATATATTTCGTGTAAAATCAGTACTGAGATGAGTCAAGGCTCTAAGGGATATTACGTTGAAAGCAAAAACACCTCACCTAAGGTGTGAAGTTGAAACCGGCACATTTTTTTAATAAAGTGTGTTGTTTTAATATGTTACGCTCGATTACCAGATAATGTCAAAATTTAGGGAAAACCCGACTCATCTATTTCCAAATTGTTTAAACAACAAATTCGACAATAGCTTTTCGAAAACCTCTAGTTTGGAAGATATTTACAAAAAAATTATTTTCCTTCTCTATGGAGACTTTTGACACAATGTATACAGTGGCAATATGTAGTCGGATACAAAAATATCTAAATTTTTCCGAGGTTGAATGCTAATTTGAGTGGGCTCATAGGTAAAACTTGTAGATGAGTCATTAAATAACTGCTTTAAGATTTAACATTTCGACAGTAAACTGTTTGTGGCTTTATCAATAACGATGGGCAAATCTTACTATCTTACTTGACAATTAAAGAGTGTTAACTACTACCGAATAGGATGTCTACCACCCAAAAATAATAGATTTTGAAATTCACATTATTTACTGATTTCCTTGTACCACTGCTTATATTTAATCAAACTTGATAAAAATTTTCAAGGCAAAAACATATTTCTCGATTACGCGTTCAATAGTTCAATAAATGATTTGAAAATATAATAAGTGACTTCAACTTCATCCACCAGAAACCAAAACTTTTGTACAGATTTTAAGTGAACACGTTTCAAGCTTCTTTCTGGTTGTGATCTCTTCGGTCATATGCTACTTAAGCACAGCGCCATAACTAAAGAGAATTCGAATCATGGTGTGTACTCCATTTATTTGACATATCTGTAGATCTGTACTACCGACTACAATGTAAATGAACTTCATTTAAGCTTGATTTTCAATTTTTTTAATTTGATAAAATAAACTTAGAAGTTATCTTTGGTTTGACGTTTTCAGAAACCTGTGAAAAGATGTTTACAACAATAAAATCAAATTGACCGACTCTTGAAGTTTAAAATGTGTGAAAATTTTTGGATATGTTTAAATTTGACGTGATTGTAAAAATTAAAAAATTTACAGATTTCCAAGTATTAAATTTGTAAGGTTATTATTGTGAAATTCAGCCTTCCTCCAATGTAAGTTGCCCATTCCGCACTTCTTAAATTGGTTGTGACGTGATACGCATCAAAAAAATCTTCGGTGGTTTGATTGCCCCAGTTTTTAGGGTATAATGACCCTATCACTTCGTTTAAAAACTGCTGAATGCTGGTTGCGGTTGCTACTGCTGGGTGTCTCGTCAAAGCTGTCTGACTGTCAACAACAACCTCCATCGTAATTGAGAGTACCGACGTCTTCGATGTATGAAACTAGTTCAGTCAGATAAGTAATATTTTACTTAATTATACGTTTAAAAAACAAAGTGGCAACGCATTGTTTATGCAATTAATCGGTATTAATTTAAGATAAATTGTTACCGTTGATTATATCAGTCAAAAACGAGTACATTTCGTATTTCTAACGCTTACATACAGGATCCTTTATCATTGTGCGAGTTTTTTTTAGATGTTCATTGCGGTCACGGTTCACTTCGTTATCGTTACTTTAGTTTATTTATCAGTAACCATTTGATTCACTAATTAATCTTGTGAATCTCTGTCTCTCCTAATTACGGATGTTGTTGCCTATGTAATCACTGTAACGTTTTGCTACTAAGTGTTTATTTATGTGAGTTTTATTTGTATAAAACAGGTGACGCTCTCTCTTTCTCTATTATAGGTTGGACATCTCCCTACATTTACGGTAAGTTTTTTATTCCTTGCCCTCTACGATGAAATGCTAGTTGGGTCACGATTAACCTATATATTATTGTGTGTCTGATCTTCACCATCAACTAAATTTAATTTTGTCAGAAACATAACGTCATAAACAGTTAAAATTAACCATTTTAGCGAAGCAAGTACTTTATTGCTTTTTATTTTTTTTTTGTCCCTTCAAACATTAACAGTTTTTTATTACAGTTTAGATTATGTAAAACTATGAGTTGCGTGCGCAAATAAGAAAAAGAGACAAAAAATACCGTAAACAGAGCGCTGCTGCCAACTGTAAGATCGATTGGAAAACGATAATGGTGGTATTCTTTTATGACAAATTTTGGCAGAATCCGAGGTGTGAACCATTTCCGGGAAACTGTCGTTGAGAAGGAAGGAACGCATACAAAAAATGGCAAGAGAGTGTTCGGCAGATCATGACTAAAACCAAACACTGCAATTCATCACATATCTCAACAAACAGCATTCTCTATAGTTACCTGTCATGAAGTTCTAAGAAGCGACTTAGATTTGTATCCATATCGGATAACCGCTGTAATTGTGAATACGACAGATGATAATTCGATAGCAAAGAGCTTTTTTTACAAATGAAACATACTTTCACATTGACCTTCTCGAAATTCAGGACATTGAAGCACCGACAACTCGTACTCTATTATTGTTGTATCAACAGAAAACTATTACGACTACACTGTATTTTAAAGTTAAATTATTTCAAATCCATGGCTTCCCAACCCAGTTTTTTATTTGAACACCCGTTATGTTTTATAAATTAATTTTGTAATTTTCTGCGGTAAAACATTAACGGAACTTAAATATAAATAAATAAAATGAAAATAAACCCTTTTTGTTGTTTCATTATCAGTATTTCATCAATAAAGGATTACGCAGATTCTTTTCAGTAACATTGCGTTGTTTCAAAAACAATTAGGTACATGGGTTTAACGACAATTTCAAATTCAACAGCGGACACTTAAAATATACCAAGCAAGTAAATTTATTTTTATTATCCAAAATTAATTCGAAACCTTTTATTAAAATTCAAGCGATGTTTGCAATCTCTCGTGAAATGCTTAGAAGCTCTTTCACATCCGTTTAAATTAGTTTAACCGAAAACAAAATTGCAATGCGGCACCGAATTTTTTTGAGTACAATCTTTTCTTTTTTTTTAAATAAATTTGAAAACACATTTAATTTTCATACCAATTCTAAACAAATCACGACAGGTTCGTGCTCACATCTTATAATTAAACCTAACTCATCTAAATGTAAAATTTTGAAAAGTTTAATTACTTTTCCCACAAAATAATGAAATTTAAATTTGTACTTACATTTTCGTTTTATTATGTTGAAATTTATTAAAAATCCGTCTCTATCCTAATACAAATAAATTTTATATTGTAGTTAAACTGTAGTGTGGGTGATTAATTTATTTTCAGTGTACTTAAAATATCAAATAATTACATGAATTGTTTGTCCAGGCTAAAAAACGGGGAAAGTAAAAGTCTCATAATGCCATCTATTTATAGAAAATCGTTAGTGTAAGTAAATGTTGATTGTTCAAAAAGAATTATTAAAGTAAACAGCTTCGTCGATTTTGTTTTCACTGTACTTATATAATAGATGTTAGCATTAAGTACAAAATAATTTTAATAAATGCTTCTTTTTATACATAGAAAATAAACATTATTGAAGACTGCGTAGATAAATCAATTAAGAAATATATTGTTTAACAAACGCTTGTACGTTGTTAAGTATTTCTAAAACGTAGACACCGTATAACGGGGACAAGATGAAGAAACGTGTTTAATGTGCGTAAAATTATAAAAATTTCTTTTGAATTACAACTTATTAAATATTAAAAGAAGGTCGTGCTAAAGAATTTTGTATATCAGAACAACTACCTTTGTTAGAAATATTATTACTTTTGTCGTTTGCCTTTTATGTAAGTTTATTTACAATCCTTGCGTCCCGTTTTTGTAATTAATGAGTTTGAGAATATAAATAATTCACTATAAATTATTCAAATATAATTATGCAGAAAAATTTTGGTGTTCATTAATAATTCGCCAATAATATGGGAAGCATGTATAATAATTTAATTAATAATTCTGATTTGAGCATTTATTAATATGTAATTACATACATTTGGATTTCTAGACGTTACGTACATTTTCTGAAGAGCACTTTCTCCTAGTAAAAATTGTTTGAAGTAATGTTTAAGGTGCTGCTACAAAGGATAATTACCATTACGTTAATAATGCACACGAATTAATTCTATTAAGTAGTGTAATTTGTGAGTCACACATTTCCCTTTGATTTCAATTTAAATCAAATGTTGCTCTATTTGCATAATGTGAAAATGTTTTCAATAATTAATTAAAATATCTCATAGACTTTATCTATTGCATTCCAATAAACGGAGATCATTGATAATTTCACGTTAAAGTGGTATTAATTTTACTGGCTGATATAAAAAAAATCAGGTTTAAAAGGATTTTCAAAAATTCGAAAATAAAATAAAGCTTTTCTAAAGCTTTGGTTAAAGGTTAAAGATTGTGAAAAATTGTAGCCAGGGAGCCTCTAGACTCCTTATGGAAAGTACCGAATGTATGGTGAATAAAACTCTGTTTTATGGTTGAAGCGACGTTTCGCACGGATAGGTGCTTCTTCAGGCCAGTGACCAATTAGATGAGTTCGTATATTAGATATGGTGGAAAAATATTCATTATTTTATGGGCGAAAATGTTCATCATTTAATAGACTGTATATTGATTAAAAGATCGTACGGAAATATTATAAAATTTAAAGTCAAAATTACTGTAATTAAAAGTCTTCAATTTGTTTAAGGAAATGAAATAGATAAAAATAACTATTTTGCCAATTAATAGTGTAGTATTAAACTCGCCCTCGGTTCCTGCCGCATACTTCTCGTGAGTAATGGTCACCACAACACGCAACAGAATACTATGGCTTTGATATGACTGTTTAACATTTTTTATAAAATTAAATTTGTATTAATAAATTCACGTATCACCATTGTAATAATTTCAATTATACAACAAAATTTAATAAACAATGAAGAAGACGCCTTAATTTATCTTATAGTTAACAGGGATTCCCAAAAATTGGGTTTTCTTATATGAGTTAGGTGGTACGTGTTTCATTGATTCGTACCACCTTTAATCTACAAGAAGGCCCAATTTTATGGGAATCCCTGTTAACTATTTAATAAAAAATTAAAGCTCCTAATCTTCTTCTTTGTCTTTAGGTCCGTAACCTGCCAGAAGGGTCACATACGTCCGTCAGAAAATACTCCCTATATAAAATTGATGATCATGTTGTTTTTAAAATAAGTTATGAAGATTATTATTTGTCAAAAATCGAGTATGTAACGAATAAATTATTAAACGTCATTAAAAATATGTTTTTCGTCAAGCGACATTAAAACGGCATATAAAGCAACTGGCCTACGCTTTTATTTAGGTTGGTACCTCGGTTATGTCATTTTATTATGAACATGACAGAAAAGTACCAACCTGATTCATCAATAATAATACGTCACTATAACACTCGAGAATAACACCAGAAGAAAAAATAGTCTACTTTACCTGGACTTAAAAAGTATAATTGTTTTGCTTAACAATGATATTGTACTTACATTTTTTTATGTGAGCCTCAAAAAAATTATTTCTATCGTGTTGGTCATCACACCTCGGGACTTTCATTTTAGGATGAAAGTGTAGCTGTGAAGTAAAGAAGATCTATGCGAAAATTGAAAATGACTATTTTCATGAATATAAATTAACAAACACGGCGACAGAAGAAAAGGTAAATGAAAACATAAGAAAAACGAAAAGTGAAATAATATACAAATCTAACAAAAGAAGAAGTAAAATGTACATATACACTGCACTGTAGGAAAAAGGAAGAAAAAAAACTTAAAATTAAAATTATATGGTCACAATGATGTCTATACTATATCCACCTACATTTTGTTATCTCAAGTATTCTTCCCAAATCTGTGTACCAGAAGTCTCGATACAATTTTACTTCACAAAATTAAATTCAGTGTTCGTTAGTAATTGATTTTGCTATGATGATCCCAAACGATAATAAAAAATGGATATATTGGTTTGATAACCTTTAAATTTTAAATTGCTATTTACGTTAGCGTCGACGATGACAATCTTGAACTGGCTATTCTGCTTCCACATCTATCGGAACAACATTCTTATAAGAAAATAATTAAGTTTGGAATCATGTCCGTATTTATTGTGTAAAGAAATTCTGGAGAGAAGTTAATACGAAGATAAAAAAATGACAACAGAAATCAAACAACACCAAAATTGTATTTATATGCCACTGGCGTTACTAGAATAAATTAGAATCATCTCGGTATTCTAGAACTCCGTATCCTAAACATTCGATTACCTTCTATAATAACTATACAAGCGTGGTCATGTATTTATGCAGTACAGTTCGAATTTATCATTTAATGCGAGTAGATATAAATTGAAACATGTAAAATTGGTCGTGTACTTACCAGAGTTTTATTTACTGTACGTGTTTAAAATAAATAATCTCTAATACTGTAATACCGTTGATTAATACGATACGGTTGTGTTGCGGAAAAGAAAACAACGATAAGATTCGTTACAGTATTAAATATTTATAGTAATTTACAATTCGTTTTTTCTTGAAACAAACAAAGGTCCGCCGCAAACTAAGAGTATGATTATTTTAAGTGATACAGGGAAAATGCTGAAATGATACACAAAATAAGCATTTCGATAACGAATAGAATAGAAAATTGTGTGATTTGGCATAATCCATAAAAATATTAATCTAGATGAACCAAGCATTAAGTGGACTGAGGAAGTTACTTGAAGATCTAGGCAATCGTTTCAAGAAATATGTAAAAGAAGATGCGCTAATAAAAGAAATTTACGTGTTTAACAATTTCGTAAATGATATTAAATGCGTTTTTGTGTACTTTTTATTTAAATAGAACTAGAAATTTTGCTGTTTAATGCAGGATGCTTCATGATAAGTGGCCTATTAGATGTTATGGTAAAACCATTGATTAATGGTAAAACTACAAATACATTGAAATTGAAAATTTCCGTATTCAATGAAAATAATGACATTGTTGCAGAACTCACAGATATACCACAAGCCAGATTTGAATTCTAATCGATATTTTACCGCAACTTTCATAACATGCATTAACTCTAAAATTAAGATTTTTTGAGCCGTTTTTGCAAAAACTAATCCAACTTTAAAAAATTAATAACCCCCCTCATTAAATTGCAATAACTATTTTTTTATGAGAGGTAGAACTTAAGTGTGAATAAACTACAAATGTTACAAATCGTACAGGGTGCTAAAAACAGGTCGAACTTCTACAATTTCAATGTTTATTTTAAACAACATATACTGATATTATAAGATTAATATGGTTTTGCTTTTTGATTATCTTCCTCATATTTCAGCACTCTCTATGGGTAAAATATGCAGTTCTTGAGTTACCTACTTCAAAAAATTTTATTAAGAGAACACCGGAGGTAGTGATTTTGTAAACTACTAAAACTTGTTAATTCGACAACGGTTTTTGACATTGGTCGTAGAAATGACACAAATGTGTGTGACAAGAAAAATTTTTATATACATATACTTACAAAAACAATTATTATTACAAAATTTCTAAAAAAATTGAGTGTCACACTCAACGGTTAAACATTTACTGACCTTCGTGAATTATTTAGGTTTAACAAAGAATAGAATGAAAAATACTTATTTAACGTAGTTACGCTCATTTAACTTTCAACAGTGTCTCAAATTTTGTTTTGTCATGGTACTTTAAGTTTTAGAAAATAACATTTACTCACAGAAGTGAAGTTAATCCAGTAGGAATTAGTAACAAGATATTTACTTTAATAAGTGTTGTGATACCTAGGTGTCGACTCGTGTAATGTAACATGTACAAAAATGCAATTTGAATTTAAGGTAACTTTGTCGACAGATGTGTTAGCAGTTACATAGTTGATGCTTCAATTATCATAGCCAACTAAGTGTCGGCAAATATGACAATCGCAAATCGCCTGCTGTAAATTCGCAAGAGGTTGTACAACAGTAAACAAACACCGAGAATCACTCGGCACCTCCTTTTGGGATTCTTAATTTGTACAGTAGTAAACTTACACTCGAGTTCTCTCACTCCTGAATTATGAGATGAGATTATGAAAAAACGCCCCAGTTTCGAGAAAAACGATAGAAACATCTTGTCGGACTACACGTAATTAAGCTACTCAAAAACTTACAGCTGGTTATTTAAAAATGATACTTTATGTCGGTGGGCACCCAGACTAAGAGCACCGATATACAAACCTAATCAGAAGTATAATACAATGTGGAAACCCTACCTATTAAACTCCACACATAAACAAAACTTATAAAATTGAAAACAAGGCGAGAGACAGGGTAATAGAATATTTCCCAAGTTAGTTAGTATTAACTATGTTTAGAGAACATTTTCAAAAAGTTGAATTGGGACAATAAGGGTATCAATATGAACGGCAGAAGGATAAAAGTCTTACTCCTTGCAGACAATACCCAAGATTTGCAAAATTACTAACTGAACTGCAGCAAAGTCAATGGAAGTCGATTTAAAAATAAATCATGAGAAAAACAAAAGCCATAAACAACGAAGACACAAACAACAATGTCTGAAATAATAATAATAATACTGAAAACAATATCATTGAAGAACTTAACTTAAGGCATAATGTCAACAAAAACAAGAAAAGATAAGCTGACGTATTACATAAGCCTGTAGAGCGTTTAACAGTTGGTGAGAAGTATTTTAAAGTAGTATCTAATAAAAATTAAAAATTAAGCTTTTCAACCAAAATACTTCCTATTCTCACATATGCTGCTGAGACATGGATTTTAACAAAAAGAATCAAACAACAATTAGCAACCACACAGAGAGCAATAGAGATCAATGTTAAAAATAACCTTCAGAGACCGAAACACAAATACGTAGATAAGAGAAAAAAACAAAAGTGGAAGATGTAATCGAAAGAGCACTGACACCAAAATGGAGTTGGGCAGGACACGTGGTTCGATTGGAGAACAACAGCTGAAAGAAAGCGTTAGTAGAATGGGGACTGAGAAACAAAAAAATTCAGCAGAAGCCCCGCTCTGAAATATAAAAAGAGTGGTTAAAGATGACTTAATGCAGAAAGCGAAAGACACGGATGGAAATTATTGAAAGCACGATTAAAATAAGCAATAAAAAAATGGATTGATATCCAAATTAAAAATTATAAACTGACGAGCTGAAAGCAAAATCAAGTGAACTTCCTAAAGTACTGATTTGATGTAAAAAAATTTAAATTCAAATCAAATATGACAAATTTTTTGAAGAATAACAAAATCTCGTACAGTTCCTGACTTTCGAGGTTGGTGAGTACAAATTTGATGTCAAAAATTTTAAATTCATAATGATGGATCTAATATACCGTCTCAAATATTAAAAAAATGGATATAGCGTTACAAATATATTTCGATGATTGCATTTAAATTTATATTAAAGAATGGAATTGAACAATGAGACTCACAAAAATTACTTAGTTTTTTACTTTTTAGTTAATCCCAGGACTTGAATTAGTTTAAATAAAAAATGTATTTCATTCAATAACAAGATTAATATGACATAAAGATAACATTAAGAAAACTACGTGTACGTTTTTACAAACGTTTAAATTAAATACTAAAATGCAACACTCTTATTTTTTAAATAAATCTTAGCTATCTAATCTTTAACTTTTGTTGTTTCGGACTGCATGACAATTCTCTTCAAACCATTTAGTGTCTATAACCATTTTTTTCTTTCACTTTAATCACACCAATTCACTTGTTTGATGAAGAACTCAATTACCGTAATACGTCTTTATTTATCACTATTCGATTATAATTTAATTCAACTACGTTTTAATATGCTCAATGGATTTTATTGGTTGATTCTTTTACCTTGACATGATGTTAAACCGTCTAGAATTAATTCATCCAAACTATTTAACTTTTATTGATAAAATTTATGTTGACTCTTCAATTACCAAATAGAAAAGTGAGTTCCATTAATCAGTTTTTTCTTTTCCCACTTTCATTCAACGTCTTTATCATTGATCTTAAGTCCGATCACAATTTGTTTTCGCACCTGCACGGATAAATTTTATCTGCCACGCCTTTGTTAAACGCCAAATTAAAAATGCACTTTTGTCACGTACACTACAAGTTTAATGCAACGCCTATAATAAACACTTTCTTTATCAAGAATATACGATAGCAAAAACAATACTTCTATTTTCTACTTATGATTAACGTTCGCATACAAACTTTTTATTCAACCAAATGGAAATACTATTTTCACAAATTCAATTCTCAAATAATTATAGGTCGGTTTTTAGTAATCTTCATCATTAATTACATTAAATCTTCGTTTGATTTAAATAGAAGATTTACTATAAATCTAAATAATCAATATTTTAATTCGCAATAATTTTTTTTATTTAATATAACTGTTTCATCGCAATATGTTTTTTAGTTATGTATGTGTGAGTTTAAGTGATTATCTTGGTACCGCCTTCTTCACTGATTTTATGGAAATGACATCAACGTGTAGCTTACTTTTATTTAGTAGACCTAAGCACATTTTCTTATAATATTTTATTTTGAGGATTAAATTTAGCTCTGCAAAATGTGATAAACTACTTGCTTCCCTATATTTACGCTACAGTAACATGGTGGATGTATCGTTAAATAATAGTAACAAAAAAGTATTTTTCAAAATATTTTGGATACGTGAGACTTATTATATTTTCAATGTTATATTAATTAATTATAATTATGCCTTCTTTTTTAGATACTCTGATAGAGTTTTAAAAGGACGCCAGAGGATGTAGTAATACGCGATAATATTGTATCAGTGAATTAAAACAGAGTGCGCTAATTAAATGAGTTGAATTCCTTAAAAATTTACGTTCAGTAATGAAAAGAATTAAAACTTTACAATTGAAGCACATTGACCTAATGCATTAACAGAAGTTTGTTTGAAAGTAATTAAACCACACTCAGTAGTACACGTTGAAGTATATTGATTTAGTAAATGTAATAAAGAAATGTTTTTTTTATTTTAATTTAAAAATGGAAGTAATTTGAGAACAAAAATAACAAAAAAATCTAACATTTTTTTTATAAATTTTAAGGATTCCTCTGTATTGTATCTTATACTAAAAATTTAATTTGATATCGACTACAGCGGCCGTTTCCTTAAAAAATGATCTACTACGTAACGTGAGAAAAATGCTATTTGATTTCGATCTTGTTAAATTTCAGTTTGCCTTCCTACGGTATTGAAAACTAAATAGTTTTGCTGATATAGTATAAACTCTTTATTTGAAATCGAATTTTAGATATTGAATTTTTACAAAGTGCATTGACAAAGTGAAGCAATTTCACACATAATTTACGGAAGCTATAAAGCGAAACAAATAAATCAGGTTGTTTTTTTTTCAGGAAAATGCTTAGTGACATTAATGTAATATCATCTTTTAAAAGCAGTAAGACTACGAATAACCATCTTAATCCTCAATAAAATTAATACAATAATGATAGAATTTTTGGAAACAAAAAAGTAAATTAAAAAGCTATTAGTCCTGCACAAAATTAATAGGCAAAATTTTGTCGCCTTCTATTTGCAATAAAGATTAACGTTTCATGGTGCTCTTTGAGTAATTCTGTTACAAATTAATTTTATTTAAAAAATACTTATTTCAGTGTACAATAAACAATGTTTACTTAAATATTATTTTTTATTTGGTGCCCTGTGTCAACAAAACTTCGAATAGTGGAAAAATTAAATTAAAACAACTAATCAGAATAAGAAATTTTAAATTGGAACAAAATACAATTTATTCATTCGTACTTTGCTGATGAAAGTATTCAATGTTGGAATCGTATTTGACATTTACATCGGTTATTTAACGATCTGATGTCGACATTTCGTTAGAGCAGGTAGCAAATGCATTTACGCCATCCGTGGGTAAAAGAAAAATAAAAGTGCGTGTTTCATTGCTAGCTTTATACATCTTAGGGTTATAAAATTTTAATGTTAGGAGTAATATTGTCTGATTAATTTTTTTTTATTGTCATCGAAAAGTTTCATAGAAATTTTTGTTACACGTTAGATAATTTTGCAATATTATATATAAATACACCATAATGTTTGATCGAGTATGCATAATTATTTTATACAAATTATAATTTCAATAACAAGTAGTAGTCATACCATAAAAATTATTAAAAGAAGGGCCTACGTATTTCTTTTGTGATAAAAACAATAAATCTACATTTCGAGACAATGTTCAACCAGGTGCATATTCTAGAAGAAACCTAATCTGAAATATAATACTTCAGTGCACTTCACGTCTTAAGAAACTGTAGCTTATATTTAATTATGTAATAATATAGAAAAAAAAATATTTATTTCCACAATCGATTAAAAAATAAGTTAATAGAGAAGATGGTAGACAAGAACATTTTACGAATTAAAACAATTTCATATTTTATGCAATCGAAAATAGTAAAAAATTATTGAACAGTCGGAACTGTTCGAATAATAAATAATTACATTATCATGTAATACTACAAATACTTTTAGAAAAAAGTGAGTAAAAGCTTCAAAATACCCAACATCGGAATATGTAAATTTTTTAAAAAATGTATTAACAAATTTCTCCTTATAATATGTAATCAATTTATATTAACTATTTAAACCTCATTCCATAATTTTTATTTAATCACTTTCTTCTGCAAGTTAGAATTGTGTGTGCAATCTGCAAATAAAGCAAACGGACGTCTACAATATTGAATTTAAGCAAATAAACTTACAATAATAGCGAAATTGGCAACAGTGCATCAACCACACGGGTCTAGAAATCGTAAAAATTTTTAAAAATCCAATTGGATATAGGCTTATCGGTATTGTCACATTGTATTCCATTTGACGATTTTAATGGTATTAATTGACAAGAAATTTGTCATCTACGACAAAATTTAAAGTCCAGTATAATTTTTAAAGATATTTTAAATTAAATGTTTCTTTTAAGAAAGATAAAATTGTGGTAAAATTTAACTGATAAGAATACGATAATAGTGACAATAGATAAAGATGAATAATTCCCATTAGTAAATTTGTTGAGATATACTAAATAGGCAAAATTTCACCAACAAAGTTCTTTTTAGTTTATTATAGATTCTAATCTTCACTTTGCTTTAGGGGGACCTTGTTGGGCACAGAAATCGTTGAATTTCTGGATGGTGTCCAAACCAAATTCCACTAAACCAATTTAACAGGTTTTTCGGTATAGATGATCCGTACCGAAGAGAGCATAACTTCTGCAGTTAACAAACGCTCTATGACAATTAATTCTTCTGGCCCAGTGTCACTTATCCATCACGAATTCTATCACTTTTCTTAGAAGGTTGCACGTTTTCTCGGTGGTATCTTGTAACTTGATTTTTTTTGCAGTTCAGCAATACAACAAAAGAATATTTTGATAATAACTAAAATTACATTGTACTTCATCAGTAGTAATCGTATCTAAAACTTGTCTTATGCTAGTTTTGAAAAAATAAAACAAATTGGAACTCGGTAAAATAGCTATATAATGACTAATCTATTGATAACCTTTGATTAAAATTTTTGAGCGTTTGTGCCACTTTCATTTATGATTGAAAATATAAAATTCTTTCATAAAGAATTGAAAACGAAGTCATTTATAATACTTTTACTAATAATTCAGTATACGGTAACATTAATGCGTCTTACGAGTACCTAGAAAATTAACTCAAATTTTTCAAGTTATCAACAACAATGTTTGATTTAAATTGTGTAGTGTTCAAAAATAATAAAACAACAAGTAATGGCATTTTGAAAAAAAGTAATACTCACAGCGATAAGCCTTAAGTTTTGTCTTTCATAAAACAATAGTTTTACTTCAAATATTTAAAATGAAAAGTTGTTTTAGCGATGGCGCACTGGTAGTACATATTCCCCTTAACAATTCGTATTTAATGTTAATAGCAAAGATAATCAAAAGTTAATTCGCGGGCTTACTGACACATCAGCGGTTACATATTTTTTGTTTCGAATTTGTAAGAATTTAGATAGAAAGACAAGTTCATCTTTTTGTTTGCATTGTGCGAATGCTGGCGGTATAAACAGGTTTCACCCTGTTTTTCAAGTAGAGATCCGTCCCGATAAGGATCATTTTTCCATAAACAGTTTGTTGCAGGTAGTTTCTCTTGTAATGAATTCTAGGATGAACACTGGAAGAACAATAGATAGGTCATAATTTATGCAAACTGCATGTATTATTTGTATCTTTTATTTAAAAAATACAATTATCGCAATAAACACGGCATAAATGATTCATTTTATATACTGCTACCTTGTTTCTGCCTAATCCACTCTCTCAGTATTTTAATTATTTATCTATTTGTCATATAAAAAGCAGCTACAATATCCACAAAAACTTTTGTTCTATTTGGGTTACTACATCCTTTTGATTTTGTAAAATTAAAAAAAAGCTTGGGAGGAGGCGTTGGCTGTATGGAGTGGACACTTGTCGAGATCTACTGATGTCGAAACCACGGGAATCAATGGTTTGAGATCGTAGATGTTGAAACAAATCCCAACAGTTGACAAGGTCCCCCAAGTTACAGTGTGTGAAGCAGAAGTCGTACAAACGCCACTAATTGTTATAATGGTAAATGCAAAAATTTATTATTAAAATATAAGCTGTGAATTTGGTTATAGAATGAGGAATTGACTTTAACAACACCAACCTCAACAAAAAGAAAGCGTCCGACTCATCGAACCTCAGTCGAAACGTCCCTTCGAAACTCATCATAAGTCCCTGAATAAATGAACCAACTCAAACAACAACTTAGCAGCAGCACTAACGAAGTTGGCCGAAGCTGTTGTGGAATCTAGCACAATTTTAGACGCTGCTATTAATAATGTATTTCTGCTATTACATATTAAAATAACGTTGAACTATTCCATTTATTACTGCTACGCCCCTTGCATGCCAGTGTTGTCTTCGACATTGTATTGTATCCTTTCATTTCCATTATTTTGTATCAGTTCTTCAGCTTCAGCCACAGGTACACCTTTATAATGTAGGACTATATTATGTAATACTACAAAAGTATATATAATTTTACTGGCTTTAATTGGGTAATGTAAACACGATGTTGAAGTAAACACCGAAACCGACCTATCAACACATCATTAACTTTTTCAATTACATTTCGAGCCCTTATTAGATGATAATTATAATTTCCATCAGGGGTAATTTCCTCAGCGTTTTCTATGGGTGTTAACAAAAATTGCTGGGTGCATCACCTATTAGAATAGAATTCTCTCCATTTAGGTAAGACTCCTCCATTATTGCTCTAATTCCATATTGCTAAATCGTGAGTCTTCTTCTTCTTGAAATTCCGCTCCTATCGGAGATTGGAAATCATCACCACTACTCGGACCTTATCAATCGCGCGTCTGAAGAGTTCTGCGGACGCAAACCAAACCCTCCCTCAAGTTGCGTAGCCAAGAGATTCTTCTTCTGCCAATCGTTCTCTTGCCTTTTATTTTGCCTTGAATAATTAGCTTAAGGATGTTATATCTATCTCCTCTCAGAACATGTCCTAGATATTCTAATTTTCTCCCTTTTTATGGTGTTACTGATTTCTTTTGGCTTTATTCATTCGTCGTAGTACTTCCTCCTTTGAAACCTTGTCAACCCACGGTATTCTCAGCATCCTCCTAGAGCACCACATTTCAAATGCCTCTATGTTTTTGTTGTGCCCATGTGCCAAGATAAAAAAATCGTGAGTAGATACAGGTAAACGTGCATTTAGTATTTTGGTAGCACTGTCACTGATAATTTGACAATTAATACTATAATATCCTTTTCTGAAATAGTATGGCAGAGCAGGATATTGTTCTGGTGGTGAGATTATGTCAATGTGGATACAATCTATCGCCCCTATACACTGTGCTCTCTCTCGTACTCTTTCTTCGTGAGTTTGTGGAAATTTTATCCATTGAGGTAGCAAGTGTTGGTAAATAATTTCTGTCACTTCATCAATGTAGCGACTCACACTTGGTTGACTCATGGCAAAATTATATCCGTGTCCTATGTCCTTCCACTTGCATAAAAACTTAAACTTGTTAAAACCTTTATATGTGGTGGTATAAAAGTCACTCGCTGCCCTTCTCGCGCATGAGGTTGAACCATATTAATAATAACTTTGGATACCTCTTTATTAAACCGAAACAATTGTTTGAATGCCCTCTCATACAGTTCAAAGAGATTACTCGTATCACGAAGAGTTCTATGATGTAATGCATATGCATTTCTAGAGAGAAATTTAATTAGATATTTAATTTTAAAACCAAGAATTATTCACCTTTCATTTGCTAATAACTCATCACCTAATAATACACCGTATAGATATCGAAATGTATCATTTCTAAAATGCTAAAATGTTTCATATTTAATTATTAGATGGTTTAATGGTTTGTTTAAAATAGTAAACCTAACCAAACTTTTGCAGACGTTAAAACGATAACACTTATTTTTAACATGCCGCCAATTATTTCAATTTTATAGGCCAATTTTAAAGGAAACCGCTAAAAATTAACGCAATGTTAAAACGGCCTCAAATTTTTAACGACCGTTAAAATTCAGCGTAATGTTTACAGAATAGCACCCATTAACGGTTAATTAAAATTAAAAGAATAAATTAATCTCTAACAGCTATATACTCGACAATAATATGTTAGACGGATAATGAGAACGAAAAAACCGACTCTTAATAATGGTAAAAAACCGAAATTAAAACAAAAATTGGGGCATTGTATTTAAAATAACAAAGTTGGTATATGCCATGAAAATATTTTCAGTAAGTAGCCCATGCCCATTTGTATACAGTTACAAGTTTTCAGGTGAATCGATTTTTTCGTTCTCATTATGCTTCTAGCATGCCATCGTCGAGACACACCCTGTATAGTCTGATAAAAAAGCCGGGAATCCAAAGCTGGAGTATAAAAATCCACGGATAAAAAAAGCTGACGCAAAAAAAGTTGGGAAAAAAACCCGCGCTATAAAAAGCTGAAGTGTAAAAATTCGTGGAAAAAAGCTTATAAAAAAAAGCCGGTGGACAATGCCCATATAAATGTATATCACAGCAATATTTGAATTTAACAGAATATTACTGGTAGAACATTTCTATTAATTAAAGATTGTAAATTAATGGAAAATGAAATGAAAATAAAAGAAGAGTCAGGCTTCACTAGATACCCAATAGTATACTAATTCAGATTTCTTGTCCTAGGTACTATTACTGTTATATCTTATATCTTTCTTTAGAGGTTTAGTTTATACAAACCTCGAGTGTAATTCAGCAAGACTATTTAATGAATAAACATGTCAAACTATTTATTTTTCAAACGTAAGTTGTTTTTAATTTAAGTCTAACTAGAGAGATGCGGTAATTACGTACTCTTTAGTTAACAATATCTTCAGTGCTAACGTCAAAAATAACAAAAGTTTTTGTAAAGTATATTATCGATAACTTTTAAGGCAAGAAACTTAAAAAATATTAAACGGCTTTGTTTTTATTATATGAAATAATAATAAAAGCGATTTCGTTGAAACAATTCCGCGTCGAAGCGGCGGTGTATGGATGGAATGGAAATAAGCTGCTTCCTGCAGCGGTGTATGTATGAAATATCCGTTTGAAATCCATAAAACGGTTCTGATGTCTTTTGCTAGAACGTAACTACTAAACATACTTTTTCTAGTTATTAAAGTTCTTAAAAAAATCACGATTTACCATACTCTTTTCAACAAACTTTCTACTTTCATTTTATAAAAGTAATCAAGCTTTTAAGTTTTTGCATTGATTTAAAAATATTCTATACATTTAATATTCATATTTCAATACAAAAGAGAGAACGGAATTAAAACGGTATGAATAATGAGAAATACGTTGTACGAGATCAGAAATCATATTTCCTTTACCCAATTACTCATCTATTCTTAAATGTATATTGATGTGTTATTTCAGATATCAATTTTAAACAGTTAAATTCTAAAAAATACCAAGGGCCCATTAAGCAATTGTGCTCTGCCAGCTACTAAAACAAAATGGAATGTATGCAATTACATAATCGGTCAATTGAATCGTAATTTTAGTTTTTAGTTCATACTGTTAAAATTTTATAATCAATGCGATGGCACAGCTCTGATTGTTCTAAATTGATTGTGTCAATGTTAGCATTAAATAATATAACAAGAGCATGAATTAAAAAAAGAACAAAATGTAGTACACATTAATACCACTGTACCACTTGTTTTGGTATTGAGCATAGTCAAAATCTCTATAGAGAAATTTTTTACCAGAGAAGTGAAAACAAAAGAATTAAACATATTGTTTTTTAAGAACTGTTAACAAACCTTTATACAATATGAATCAATCCTAAACAATTCTTATATAAATGTATTATTGTACAGGGGCTTGCAAGTCTCAAAAAATCTTAAATTTTTGAGTTACATGGAATTTTTTTTTTTAAATGAGAAGAATTTATCTTTTTCTTATGCAAAAATGTGCATACGATCGTGTTAAAAATACAAATTTTAAGAAGTGACCTTTTGATTCAAAAATGTAAAAAAAAACCTGTAAATAGACTAAGGCGTAAAACACTTCGCTTCACGCTGTAAAAGAGGAGGACAACTGTCTTCCTTTTCTTTACTGAAACTGAAAATAGACTAGAGCGTACATCTCGCTTTATTATCAACGGGTATGTTGCTCCGTAAATGAGATCAATCAAAAATTGCTCTTAGGGTTGATATAAACATAACTCGGAAAAATTACTAATCAATGTATATCAGAAATAAAACAAATAAAATTTAAAAATTTAATAATGTTAACCTTAATCTTTTTACATGCAAAAGGAAGTTAACGACAATTTTGAATTAAAAACGTAACATAAATAGGGCGGGTTGCACGGTAGCGGAGTAGATCACAAAATAATGCAATTGTAAAATAGTTAGGTCAAAGTAAATTGGTGCAAATCAATAACAATTGATAAATTAGTCAAAGTCGGGAGGGCGACAAACAAGTCACGACGTTAAATAGGTTCAGCCATTGTCCACTAAAGGACTATTCAGAAGGGTATTTTCTTCTTGACTTACCTTAACAAATTTGTTAAAAGTTAACACATAAAAATAAAATAAAATATAAACAACAAAATGGCTCATTACAAAAAAAGAAATTACAAGATTTATTGCATTTGAAACATAACATAAACTTACCAAATAAACAAAGTTTATACGAGATTAACATTACTGAAATAGTAAAAAATCAATTTGATCACGTGATCCTTATCTGTGTTACGCTCATACAAATCAAAACAAAAACAACCTCACGAATACGTCACGTAATTACGAAAGCACGTCCCGACAATTAATAATTTACAACATGAAGTTCAAAGCTCCGTTTTAATTTCGGTTTTGTTCACATAGTTACTCAAATAAAAACATAAATACTTGGAGGTCACGACTGACTGTCAACCCGAGTTTGTTAAATGAACCAGAAATTTTTGTGGCAGAACGGACGACGATGAAAACAAAGACGATAAGTCGAATCTAAATAACAACAGAAACTGGCAAGTCGATACAAAATAGTTATTTGTATCACTAGATCAAAAACGAGTGTGAGCACAGTTTGTGGGTCGAGGCGAAGTCGAGTGATACACACATTTTTCGGGCGACAAAATTTTAAATAAAATATTGATTATTATTCTTAAAATAGTGTCGGTTTAAGAAATTCATATTGGCGATTGAATTCAACGCTATAGTGATTTAAATTTAAAATAATCGGATTACCCTTCTCAATTTTATGTCATTTTGTAAAATACTTCAACGTTATGGTCAATTTTTCTATGCTTAAAACAATCTTAAACGTAAGGGATAATATTAATATAAAGAAATACACAAAATTAATAGCATTGCTAAAGCGCACTGCTTTAGGCGAAGTGGTGCTACAGCTGCGAGAAAATAATGTTTTTTTAAATTTACTGTTTACTTACGCTAAATTTATATAAATCGATTTATAAATATAAAAACGTGTAGCGATAAAGTAGTTTCAAAACACTAAATTAATTTTTATTCTATTTATGAGATTTAGTTTGACGCGTAATTTTGACATTCCAATCAGTCAGTGCAACCAATATAAAATCGATCAATCAAAATACTTCTTTTATTTTCTTGCCTTGATATGCAAACAACTATTTTCAGGACAATATAAAAGAGTGAAAAATCAGTAATTCTAGATGGAGGCCGAAAACATTTTTTAGTAGGCCCTACTACAGGAATTTATATTTGTGGTACGGGAATTTTAAAACCGTAACATGGGTAAGGTCCCAGCAAACCTGGAAAGTTAAGTTTTTCAGTAGTATGAAAAAATGTAAAGACTCGCAGACTTGTAAAATGGGGAAAAACACTCTTAACTAACTTAACTCAAAACTTATTTATTCTCGGTTCCCATATTAATTGCGCTACTCACGTAACTAAAATTAGAGAGAACCAATTGTCAACTGCCCTAAAACGGCAAATGATATTCTCCTATGATCCCAAATGCACTTACCGATCATAGAACATATGAGATAATGAAATTTCGAACCACATCAAGAAAATACAATAAAACAGCAAAAATAAATTTTATTTCAGAATGAAGTCAATAAACTGACGACAACTTGCAACTAAGCAAGACAAAGAAATTATGCAACAATCAATCGAATAACATTGTTTCCGTATGAATAATATTCAACGCAATTTAAATACACATAACTTAGCGGTTATTTTAAAAGGATAGATGACAACGAAATAGGAAAATTCATACAAATAATATTTAGTAAACAAACATCACAAACATGATTCAATTTTAATTCAATCTACTAAAACTTTGACATATCCACCTTCAATTTGTAAACATTTAGTTGTTCTTTTCTCAAACTCATTTATTACTGTCAGTATTACTCTGACATTCAGTGTCAAATATTTCATGTCAATGCATCCTAGATACGTTAAATGTATCAAACCAAAATAAGTAATTCGGAATGATTAGTAAATAATCACCAAACCCTAATTTTTATGCTAAATGACTAATTTTCTTTATAACATTTTCATTTTCATATTTTTGACAAACCTCCAATACGATTTAAAAAAATAGAAATAGCTGATAGTCGTATTTTAAGTTTTGGTCCATGTAGAACTTATTATCAAGATTAACTTTTTTCAAAAAACCAATAATAAAAAAGACACGCTGTATATTGTGGATAAGAATAATAAAGTAAAAACGTTCAGAGTTTCAAAGCCAAAGGAGAGCAATTTTAGTTTTCAATTATTTCTTTAGAGTTGACAGAACTCACTCTATGGTATGAGAGGCAAAAAGTAAGAAATTGATTAGCTTAGGAAAATCTGTTTTTAGATGATTTCTGCTGGTAGAGATAGTCAACACTTGCATATTTCAAGATTCTCGAAAGTTGGAAAACATTATGAACCACCCGTTTACATCAAAAGGAAAAATGGATTTCATAAACAACTTTAAGTGCAATAACACTGACTGGTACGTTTATTGTTTATTATCGAACACTCGATAGTTCGTTGAAAATAGCTAAAAGAATGTATTTTACTTTAAAAAAAAACAAGTATTATAAAATAAGGAAGCTAAAGTAGGTGTTTATAGGTTTATTAAAGAATATAAAACAAATCACGGCATTTTTGAAACCGCCGTGTCCGTTATTTTTTTACCGCGCCTATGCATATAAGAAATTCTTCAAGAGTAGAAGCAGTGTTGAAGTTATGAAGTCATCCGCAATTTTAATTGACTTTTGATGTCAGGTTTAGTGTATTAATTCGTTTTGAATCTTATCGATACATATTAGACTCAATATCCAAAAATTCTAGATTCAAAGTATTTTCATCAAGTACCTTAACTTATGGTTTCTGCCCCGCATCCACTATTGCCACCCGGTACAAACCGCTTTGCAAATTGAATTAAATCAAAATGAAGTACTTTTAGTAACATTGGGTTTGAATGGAATAAGTTGAGCTCAATTGATAACGAAATTTTGGAAAATAAGTGGGGTAATTTAATCATAACTAGCAAGGATTCTTAAAGTATTACAAAGTTGGCGGTTTGTTGGTACTCAAACTTGGAACATAATTATGATTTGGTACTGAAAATATTATCCCAAATACAAATTCCCCGGAATTTAGCTCATGTTAAATGCTATCAGTCAGACAAGTTCAGTGTTACCATGCTTGAGCATTGTCTTGGAATAAAAACAAACTACATTTTTATGATTCACAGTTTATTAAATTTTCGTTTGTCAAGGCAAAATTTCAATAAAGAACTGCGGAATACAAAAAAGATTTCATTTTCTCATATGCACCAAACGTTTTCAAAAAATAGTAAGTATCCAAACTGTTTAGCAAATATGAACTGATACATCGATCGGTATTGCGTAGTGACCAAAATCAGACACGTGCTGAGGAGCTCATTTCTGTTTCTCGTCTTGGAGAGTGCAGCTCTTTGAGTTCAACGCGTTCGGAACACATATTTTATTTTTATCACTTATTGCATTTAGTGACCGTGTGAAATATTCAAAAAAATATGCCAACAACCACAATCGACTTTTTTTTAAATTGGATATTGTTATATTTTTGTAAAAAATCCATCTGATCAACGCATACGTTTTGATAATTTTTTTTCGTCATACCATTTATTTACTTCGTTGGCGAAAAAATAATTTTATGCTACAGGAACAGTTCCAACAAAATTGAAAGGATAATATATTTGTGCGAACGCAAAAATATGCCTGGTACCGATCGTCGACTTATGCCTTCGATTGTACTTTCAGTAAGCAATTGCTGCGCGCATTTGAAGCTATCTCTTACAAACCGGTACCCTCTCACTCTCTCACCGCGCACCACAAATATCAGTTCTGATTGTATATAAATCAATAATTTCTATTACAGTTACAAAATGCTTTAAGCAATCCAAAAGATCCAATAGAAATGTGCGTTATAAAATCAATTGTAAAGACTTCAACAAAGTAGGTACGTGTAGGGTAAAACAAGAGACGTATCAAAACAAGTTTTAAAGATCATTGATAGCTCATGTTATATATTATCGGTCAAACCAATGCAGCATTGGCGTGCTTGAAAATTACAATAGAGTGGATCATATTACATTAATTAAAAAGTAATTAATAGAAATCAATTAGATTCTTATAAAAGTTTGTATATTTTGAAAAACTATGTACTATAATGGTTATAATTAAGGCAGATAATATAGGAATCTAATCTCTCACGCTTGTACTTTGTCTTTTATTCTCAGTTCACTGATGATTTTAAGAAAAAACACAAACATTAATTTTAACATAATCTACTATAAACCCTTAGTCAATAATTATTTTATTAACACGCAATATCAGACCAATTCAAATTGTAAGTAATTAAATTCTACCAAACAACCCTACACTCCTCACGTTCGCAAATAATATTTTCATAGAAGCAGTAAGCATGAGTTTTATGCAGACTACATAAAGAGCATTCTATCTTAATGAGGGTGAAATACTGAAGTGCTTTTACTTTATACCAAAATTTAAAAAAATGTTATCGTTTTTCTTTCCTAACTTGGTTATCACTGTTGTCTTTTAAGTAATTAATATTTGAACTATAAAAACATAAAATTTTATGTAACACAAAAGAGTGTTAAGTGCAGTTTAATTCCTCACTAATTTTCATTTGACTATTACAATAGAACCGTAGTAATTAAGTTGTCGCCAGACGTTAAGTGAACGAATAAGAAAACTAAAAATTATAACGAATAATAAAAAGTTAATCGATTTATCAATGAACCGATTTTTATTTTTACATTTTTAATCACGAGCAATGTAAAGTACACGTACCCAATTTTAAATTTAAATTTTAATTAATTCTTAGTAAGAACAAAAAGAGGATGTACTTACTTGCAATAATAGAGCCTCCCTTCTTTTGTAACGTGTGTCGTCCAGCCGGGTGCAGGTGCGTAATCTAATATGTGCGTGTTTGCTAACTCGACAGATTTTTCCGGAGATTTTTTTGAGGTTTGTTCTTCAACCGACTTCGATTCAGATTCGGAGCCGGAGGGTGCAGCTTGTAACAACATTGTCGGTTCAAATTTCGTTTATCTGGAGCAAATTTGAATTGGTTAATTAGATTATTTCACAACAAATTATTTAAACTAACGTTTTTAACAGATATTTTAATTTTCAAAGTAATCAGTGTAATAATATTGAGATGATTTAAGTTTTACTTCAGCAACAGTTTTATTTTTTTTTTATAATATGCTAGTAGTGTAGTTTTAGGTAGTTGAATTGTGGGATGATGTTTAATTTTACATGTGAAATTAATTCAGCAAGTGCGGTTGCTAGGACAATAAACATAAAGAGAAGTCGTCAAATAAATAAATAAACTGCAAAATAAGGATGACGATAGAACAATAGTAGATTGTTTTATTAGAATAATCCGAATGAAACATCCTACTTTTTCTTCAACTAAAACTATCCATTTAACTATTAATTTTGGTTTAGTTTATAGTGACAAGTTTAGCTCCTAGTATTAAAAGTGGATACTTTTGTTGCTAAGTATCATTTTTTTGTTTGATACACAAAATGTCGACTTTAGAGACTTCTGACAGTTCAAAAATGTCATACTTTTGTGACGATTGGTGAAAAAATTATTTAATATTAAATAAAATACAAATTTGAAATAAATAAAAGTGGTATAAGAAGATTAAGTATATAATATTTAACACAAGAATTATATCCAATTGGAGGACAAATTGGATGACATAGTTGTATTGAGCACAGACGGAATAATATTCAATTTTGAATTGAAGTCATCCAAAAAAATGGTTCAAAAATTGGGAGCAAAGAACAGAGAATGATTATTACCTTTTTAAGTGTTTGTGGAACATAATTTAAGCATCATCCAGGTAGAAGTAAAAATATTAGTACATAGTAGTTTGTAATATTATTTATCCACAATCACCATATTATAGAGCTATTATTATGCCGTTATGAAACGTATTATAACACCTATAAAACACTAGTGTTTTATATTCCATAAAACATTAGTCTTTTGTGATATCTAAAATTCAAGAAAAATTTGCAGAAAATTTAGTAATTATTTATTAACATTAATATTAACATTCACGTTAACATCAAAAGTAAACTTATTTGCAATATCAGGATTTACATTTACACAAACCACGTTTGAGGAAGACTGCATTGTGCTGGATTTTCCTTGAATTTTTCTAGCAATATCGATTTTATTTGACTCGCTTTCTTCTATATACCCCTCAACAACACTAGATGACCTCCACGCTCCGTGACTCTTAAAAGTGAGAATATCACCACCAGCATTAGCCAACAGAGTCGCCGAAGAACGGCGCATACTATGGCCCGTGTAGGATTTAGCGTCTAGAAGTTTTAAGAAAGAAGCAATCTGTGAGGGGATTCTGGAAATAGTGTTAATTCCCACAGGTTGCACGGTGCATTTTGAATTTATATATCGCAAAAAAATCTTCCCTGCGAAATAGTACTTTTAGGACGTAGGCGTATGTATTTCTTGCATATCTCCATAACATTAACAGAGAATCCTTCGTCTAATACAGTGAAACTTCTTGACATATTGGTCTTTGTTTCTGGGATGGACACGTAGATAAAAGATCCTTTATCTTTCACATGTTCAATATTTAAGTTTACCAGTTCATTGCATCGTAAACCTCCACAAACACCCATTATGACAGCAACCTAGAAATATTTAAAATAATTAAGATACCAATACAAAAAAAAGAAAATTGGTTGTACCTTCATCATTAAGTACTTTTCATCAGATGCTGTTTTCAAAAATTGTTCGATGTGTCCCCTCTCAAGCACTTTTGCCTTCTTTGCCTTGTAGTTTTTGATTGGCTCTTGAGATAAGCAATTAATTTGCCGTATTTTGATATGTCAATATTTCTATGCACATTCAAAGTTGCTCTTAACATTGAATATTTCGTCCACATCGACGAGGAGGCAAACTTGCTTACATTTAAAAAATAAGCCAACAGGACGTCCTCGTTTATGATGTTTGCACCTCTTTTCTCTCTCCATTCATTAAAGGTAGCAAATTCTTTTATGTATGCATCTTTAGATTTGGCCGGCAACAGTTGCAGGGTTACTTCTTCAGCTTCTGCTTTAATTTCTACCGGCAAAGAATCACTTTCTGACATTTTTCAAAACGACGCACACAAACGATTTCTAATTTTTTCACAAATATTGTTTTAATAAACAAGCATCCTAGCAACTAATAATGCAAAGCCGCCTAAAGTTTCACTAAATTTTCTAATATTTGCTATTATATTGAAATTTTAGAACTGCCAGATTACTTATTTTCAATTAAATTGGTTTGATTGTGGATAAAATCTTGTATTGCATTGTGTTTTAGTGGCATATTATCCCCTTGAGAAAATTAAACGCTCGAACTTCGTTCTCGCGATTAAAAATTCTTGCTTTGATAATCTGCCTACATATACAATAAATAGCTTGTAAAACTGTAACGTAGATAAAATTTGACCTTTTAATTGATATTTTTGTAAAATTGGAGTTGTTGCTGATTATTGTTTACATTAATTTTAATACTTGACTTTCTTTATAGTCGTTGGAAAAATTAAATAATTTTTTAATATACTTTTGCACATAAAAAATTCCATTTTTATTAAAAAGCAACTTAAATTTTAGGGAGCTAGTTGGGATGCAGATTAAATTAAGCATAACACAATTTTAGATCTAAAAAAGGTGAGTGCTTGGTTTAATTCATAGCATTTTTGGCGCCCAACGTGGGGTTGTCTGAGTTGACAGCGACCTAGTACCTTCAAAGAAAAAATTTATTACATTGTGTGTTAGAAAGTTTGGCTGTGTAAAATAATTTTCAATTATAAAAAAGCAAAAGTAAATTTATAAAAAAAATGAGTGTGATAACAAGAAACAGCGCGAAGAAAAACGCAGGAGATTTTGAACAAATAATGGAAGGAGAGAGTGAAGAAACTAGCGAAGGTATAAATGTGGAAAAATCTGGAAACAGGCAAAATTCAAAAACTACAAAAGTAGGTCAGTTTGACATGAATCAATTTATGAATGTGTTCAGGCAAAAGTTTGACGATATGAAGAATAGTAATGACAAACTAAATCAAAAATTAGATAATATGAAAAATGATACTAATCAAAAAATTTGATGACATCAAGAACAAATTCAATGATATGAAGAATGAATAATAAAAGATTTGATGACATGGAAAGGAAGAACTATGAAAATTTTAATAGAATTAGAAATAATAATCTGCAACTTTTTGAAGAATTAAGAGCAACCAATGAAAAGGTGGAAATATTAGATATCGATAACGAATTCAAAAAAAACCACCACGGAACATAGATTTAACAACATGGAGATGGTCAGAGAACGGAAGGATGTAGAAAATAAGAATCGTATCGAAAATTTTGAAGTAAGAAATAATGAAAATACAGTTAGACATAAAGGGGTGCTAGAAGGGAGAATTAATCAAAAATACAATGAATTAGACAACAAAATTGAAGACATAAAAAACAAATGAATGAAACACCTAGCATTACCACCAACAAAACTCCGATTACTGTTATGAAGGGAGAGAGACTTTCGAGAATGTGAACAGATCCTAGAGAAGTTCAAGATTGAGAAACATTAAGGAAAATAGTTAAGAAGAATCTTAAAAGTGCTGCTAATAAACATAAAAAAAAACTTTGCAAATAAAAAAATATAAAATTGGAAGTAAGGTTATAATAAAAAGATTAAGAATTGCAGATTTAGAAACAACACATGTAAATATGATTAACAATCCGGAGAAAAAGGAGCAAAAAATAGAAAAAGGTTTGATCAATTATGAAAAGGTTGTTCGAAGGAGAAATAAACCATGAAGAGGTAAAAGTTTATAAAAATGAGAATAAAGATAGAAGAGTATAAGCAAACGTAAATAAACAGGAGGATAATGAAAATAAAAAAAGCTTATAATAAAAGAGATTTGGAAAGGGTTAAATAAACAAAATGTGAATTGAATAGACAGATGAGAGATAAAGAGAAAACTAAGAAAAATGCAAATAAATTAGGCAGACCTAGAAACAAGAATTTAAAGGACATAAAGGCTCATCCACCCCCAAGACAAAAGAAAGAAAAGGACGGAGAAAAAGGTGTCGAAAGGGCAATGTAAAATGACAATGAGCTAAGCCAACGCAGAATTATTAATTTTTAAGAAGTTAGGATTAAGAATAAATGAGTAAAACAAGGTAATGTGAAGAATATGAAGGAGGAAAAAATGGAAAAAAAATTAAATAAGCATCTTATGTACAGCAGAAGCAGAAGTCATTGATCAATGGAAAGTTAAATAATAATTAAATTAAATGGTGAAGACAGTAAAAGAAGTTAAGAAAATCAAGATTAATTCAATGAAATTGAAGTTATTATAAAACGGTGGAATAAGAATTATATGAAGAAATATAAAATAAATTTATAAAAAATAAATAATTAATAGAAATGCAGAAGAAGGAAGAAAAAAAGGAAGAAGAAAAAGATAAAAATGTGTATACGAATAAAGTATGTTGAAGAAAAGCATTAAAATCTAGAGGAAAAAGCTCAAAAAAAATGACAAACAAGAAATGGGAAAAATTGAAGTTTCAAAATAAGAATTATCTGAATACAGTCAATGTAAACAAGTATAAGAATAAAAGTATTTAAGAAAATATAATAATATAAGTTATGAATTAAAAAATATTAATATGCAAAAAATAAATTTTGAAGGTAATTTAATTGTTTGATTTAAAGTAGTTTGATTTAAAAATCAGTTTAGCATAATATTAATTTTTCTTATAATATTAAATAAAATACAAATTTAAAATAAATCAAAAATGGTATAAGAAGATTAAGGGAATAATATTTAACACAAGAATTATATCCAATTGAGGACAAATTGGGTAACATAGTTGTATTGAGCCGAGAAGGAATAATATTCAATTTTGAATTGGACCGATCTAAAAAACCTAATACCTAAAAATACCTAAAATTCAGTTGGAACAGGACAAGGAAAATATGTGAAATAAGAAGAATTAATAAAATCAGAGCAATTGCAGATCCAAAAAATGATCAAGAGTGTGGGGGTAATATAGGCAATTATACGACGGGAGACTTAATTAATTGATTTAAAAACTGTGTGTCATCTGATTAATTAGTTTATTAAGAAATTACTAAAAACTGTTTGTAGGGTAGGATATTTTATATCAAAAATTGAATTTTTCCAAATTAAACGTTATCTGACTGGTTATTGTATTCAACATGTGCTTCAGTTAAAAATTTGCTCAAATTGAAACTCGAAAAATTGATATTATAAGTTCAATAGGTTTTTAAGAAATAAATGGATTGGCATCACTCTGTAGCAACGCCAGCATCTCAACACGTCAACATTCGCAGCAGCAACATTCTACAATGCACTAGCAACCATACTAACAAGCAGCACCCAACGCAGGATCCTTGATTAGTTTTTCAACCTGCTCCATTTTTTCAAAGTTGCTTTTTGCGCAAACAAAGTGCCGTGAAGTTTGTGCGGGAACTATTTCAAATCCTTTTTGCGCGCCCGACATCAGAATCGGCGGCTGTGGTTTCAAAATTTTTGTCTTCTTCGAACTCAAAACATTCGCTTTATTGCTGCATTTTCCATCACAATTGTGACACGTTGCAGTGCATTTGCACGATATTTTCGAAAACAACTGCGTCGTCGTAGGTTGGTTCTAATTTGTTCCCCGCCCACTTTTGTATCTGATGATGCGTTCTGTACACGTGAAAACGAACTGATGGTTCTGTTGAGGGCAAAGAATGTTGTTTTTCAGACTAGTTTTGTGAACTTGTGGTAGCAGGATTCATTAATGTCCATATCTTGAAAAGCAATCTGAGCAATTCGCGGTGTAGGAGCTAAATTGATGGGCAGCAAAAAACTGTGCAATATAAGCTTGGCATTACCCCATAAACTCAGATTTATATTCAGCAAGGACCCTCTTACAAACCTATTGTATTTTTTTCCGTTGACGCGATTATTTCTTACTCAAATGCCATTTTCCTCGGATTATTTATGGTATTAGTTTATTAAGAAATTAATAAAAGCTTCTTGTTGGTAGATCTGGTATTTTATATCAAGCAAATCAATTAATCTTAGCAAATATTGTAAATATCTCATTGTAGTCAAGATCTACTTTTTGAAATATTCAATTTGAATATAGATTTCAGTTCATTATAAATTCATAATAAAAGTAGAAATTAAAAAAAACTTGAACCCTTGACAATTTCTTTTCCAATTTCTATTAATTTTCACAAATACACAAAATCTATTAGTTTTTCGGTTCTAACACAATTTAATAAAAACTTACTCTTGATCGATATTTTATATCAAATTATTGATAATCGATTATTCTCAACAAATTCTATATCATCTGATTGTAATCAAGATCTACTTTTTCAAATATTCAATTAGAAATTTGTTCGGATTTATAGATTTTAGTTTATTAACAAATTAATAAAAGTAGAAATTGAAACATTGTCAACAATGAATGAAACTTGAAGTCTTATCAATATTAGTATTGGCAAGACTTCAAGTTTCTTTTCAATGTTTATAAGTTCCGCCAATCTGCAAATGTTCTTCATTTATAAGATAAATTAATAAAAACTAATTGTGGATCGATAGGACATTTTATATCAAATTAATCTTAACAAATTTTATGCCATTTGAATATTGTCAAGATCTAATTTCTCACATATTTAGTTAGAAACTTGTTCGGATCTACAGATTATAGTTTATTAACAAATTAAATAAAATAAATTTGAAATTTCGCCAATACTAATTGAAACTTAAACTCTTGCTAATAATCAGTTCAAGCTTCAAGTTTCTATCAAATTCTAGTAATTTCCATCAATACACAAAATCTAATTTATCCGTTCTTCAATTCAAAGATAAATGAATGAAAACTGTATGTCATTCGATCGTACTCCAGCTATTTACTTTTTCAAATATTCAAGTAGAAATTTGTTAAGATTTATAAACTTTAGTTCATTAGCAAAAGAATCTTCTCATCCTTAAATTTTCTGTGTCTCAATTGCTTTTGAATCTGTGAACAAATACCAAAAACAACAAACTTAGTTCCCGCCATTTCAAGAAACAATCATTATTCTCACAGATAATTCAAACTTAAAATTTGCCCATCTTCCATTTAATCAAAGCTCAGTAACGCCCACTTTAATTATTTCTCATTGTTAGAAAGAGTAGTCTTTTAATAATTGTTTGAAATATTCTAAGCCTAAGGCAAAAACATATTGTTGCAGCTGTTAGTACTTATTGGGTGAAATATAACATACAGGTCATTTCCGGTTAAATATTAACGAGCAAGTACTTATAAAACAGCTTAAAAATCTTCATTAAAGCCGTAGGAAAGAAGTGTCTAAATTCATCCACCACGTCAACCAATTCAATGCATAAAAATTATGAGAAAGTACGTGTGGATTATCTAAATTACACCCCACTGAACAATTTTACGAAACATAAATCTGCAGTTCTGTAGGTTGCAAAACACACACTTTACATTACACGCGAGAGAACATCCTATTTTATTTCACGAAGCACACGAAACTACACAATATATAATTTTTTGAAAAGAAACATTAACAACTAAGAAATAAATGAGAAGTCCATTTAAAACATAATTACCGCATAAAAATAATAGCTGCTGAAACTGCGGAAAGTAAATAAATCTATTTTATCTTCCCATATGTTAAGAACAATCTGATCTCCCTCTTAGTTCGAGCAATAATAAACTTATCGTTGCACATATTTGTAAAAGCATGTGTATAACAACCAAATTTAATTAATTCTAAAACCAGGTCGTTATATTTAATTAGTGTTTAGTATGAATTGTTAACGCGTTCTTCATTGTAGTTCTAACGTGTCTACATCCCCTAATTGCAGAAGCCCTGCAAATTAAGTAGATTAATTTTGACTTAGGAAGTCGGTTTTAATTCTTCGGCTACACAATTAGCTGCTTAATTGAAAACGCTTTGTAAATAACAGCAACATGTCGAATTGGTAAATAAATTTACCATCTCCTTTAAATTATATTTAAATTTATAATACATGTTCATATGAATCTGTATTGTAAAAAATTAAATTCTATTTTTATACTGCGGTTGAGATGTAGGGTGTTTATTTTGAATTTAATGCATTCAGCAGAACTAGTAAAATAATCAATTCAGGAACAAAAATATGAACATTTGGTGTAAAATGTTAATAAAATACTTGCTAATAAATTTCTAGATATGTATAAAATAAACGTTGATGATGCTGATAATGAGAGAGAAAAACATTCATTAAATATAGCACGGGCAATAATCATAATGCTTTGAAGTTCAACAAAAGGAAACAAATGATTTTATTTAAATAAATTTAATTAAATTAGAACCTACAGCTTTAGAGAAAAGTACTGAGTTACGCCTTCATATCTTTGCATTTTAATATCATGTGTAATTGGTGTACCTGTTATCGAAGTTTATAATCAATGCTATTATCTTAAATAAAAGTGTTTTGACGGTTGGTCGGGCTTACAGCAAATGGAGAAAATTTAATAAATCTGCTTAGCAGGAAGTCGAGAATAAAATGAAATTAAAAATATTCCTCCAGAAACCAAGCTTCCCTAGCTGACATTTAATAGAAAGAATACGGAAAAATTTTGACTTGGTTGGACTTTAAGGGAAGAACTGGAAAAAAGCTATATACCTGTCTATGGCCATTAATGACGTATCTATTTCACAGTTATGGGATCTTGGCAAAATGGTGAATGGTGGTCAAAGATTAAGTTTATGTGAAGAGAACAAAAATTGTTTGACAGTCGAAGCAGAAAATTATTTCTTTGGGGAAAAATGAAAAGACGGAAAAACTAAAAAAATATTCTAAAGTATCACGTAATATTTGGAGCAATAATTATTTGATGAATTTCAGTTCTTGAATTAATGGGGGACAGAATGAAAAGTAAGCTTTTTGTAGATAATAAAAAACATATCCTAAAATTATTGCAAAATGACTGGTTATTGTGCTTCAGTTAAAAATTTGCTCAAATTGAAACTCGAAAAATTGATATTATAAGCTCAAAAATGGGTTTTTAAGATAAATGGATTGGCTTGCATTGGTAAAAATCCACGAATCCAGCAGACACCCATTCTGTTCGGTTTTTGACGTCCGACAATTTTGGTCCTATCCACCGAATTGCTCTGTGGTATACATTCACCTCAAACGCTTTATTTATGCCAACGTTAAAATGCAGCACACCCATCGGCACCCCTCTGTAGCAACTGCAGGACCTCAACACGTCAACATTCGTAGCAGCAACATTCTACAATGCAGCAGCAACCATACTAACAAGCAGCACCCAACGCAGGATCCTTGATTAGTTTTTCGGATAATCTTACACCATGGAAAACATAGAGACAACATGATCGTCCGCAACATTTCTCAACAGCGGGATCATCCAACACACCTACTACAAACTCCTACATCAGAAAACATCGCCGAGTCCAACAGTCACTACAGCACGACCACCAGAAAGAAAAAGAAGGACTCACACAATCACCAGCTCTAAAAGACACGTACATTTTACACCCAGAATTAGAAAAATCAATACCGCAAGAGCCCTGCATTATGGTGCATTTTTCAACACTGTCCCGGGAATAGTCTGTTGCGACATACATTTCACCACAAACGTTTTATTTATGCTAACGTTGAAATACTTAAGTTTCATAACATGAACATTTGTAATAATAGTAGATTATTTTACTAGGAGTTAAACAATATAATTGTTGAGCTTAAAAGTTTGCTGGCGAGGCGTCAGCCGAGACAGCAAATTAAGCAAAACAATTACATTTTTTAACCCAAGTGAAATATATTATTTTTCTTCAAGCGTTTATTGCTAGTTTTCATGTGTTATTTTCAAATTTTCGAGATTCTCGAGTGTTATAGTGACGTTTTATTCTGAACGAATGAAGTTGGTACTTTACTGTTACATTCATAATATGACATAACCGAGGTACCAACCTCTAAATAGTTGTGAAAACAAAATAACTGTTTTGCTTTTAATGTCTAGACAGTAAAAAAGTTTTAGCGTCTGCCAGTAGTTCAATAATATGACGTTTTATTGTCGCTTGAAGAAAATAATCTTTTATAGCTATCAAGGTCGACACAAAACAGCTTTGTGAAATATGCAGAGGCAAACTGTTCTAAATAAATTCTAATAAATAGGTTACACAGGCAGGTGTAGTATATGCAAGACCTGCAAGTCTTGTATTCAGTGTGTCAACAGTGTGTGAACAAAAATTGTTTGACAGTCAAAAGCAGAAAATTATTTCTTTGGGGAAAATGAAAAGACGGAAAACTAAAAAATATTCTAAAGTATCACGTAACATTTGGAGCAATGATCATTTAATGAATTTCAGTTCTTAAATTAATGAGGGACAGAATGAAAGGTAAGCTTTTTGTAGATAATAAAAACATATCCTAAAATTATTGCAAAAATGACATTTTAACAACTATTTGATCCGAATTAAATTATGCCGTATTCCCTTTCAAAATGTTAGTAAGAAATAAGACATTTTTCCAATAGAGAAATTAACAATAGAAGAAAATGGTAAATTACACATTTTTACTGATGGGAGCAAATCAGTTCATGGAACTGTTCTAATTGTTGACAGTAAACACTGAGTAGCTTCGTTAAGGAAAATTACAATTTCTCCGCTGTATCATCTAGAGTGCTTACCAAGAGGAGCTGGATTAGTGAAAACACTGCATTGGTTTATATTCGGGAGATTAGTAGGGAACCTACGTTGAAAATACCGTGAAAGAGTTTTGTGGAATTACATCAATCTCAAAATAGACACACGTATCAGGTGAAATAAACGTAGCAGATTGATCTTCCCGTGGTCAAATTATAAAAGTATGAAAGTCCACTCTAGTTTAGAATTGTATGGCTTTCAAGAGTTTTAATTTTGCGAGAAGATATTGAACAAGATGAAAGACTCGATTATGATTTAGAAAAACATATGGATAGAAACAATGTGGATAAAGACACGAAAACATTGTTAGCTTATAATTTTTTAAAAGTTAATACATAAAATCCCTTTGTTTTTCTAGTAATTAAAAAAATATTCAAATTGCATATGGTAGCCCCTTTGTGTATATATTTTCATTAATAAGTAGCACAAAATATAGAATCAATACGTTTTGCTGCTTTGGAGTTAAAGTCTGTTTTGTCAGCAAAACCCATGTACACGCCTATGATCTTTAGTTTAGACCTCAAGAACAGGTACGTCCCATTGTTAACGGATTAGGAGCTATTCATAAATAACTTACGTTGTAACACTATAATATGGAAGCGGTATATCCTAAAACTAGTTTTAAAATCTTTTATGTATTTCATATAAAATCGTGTACCGCTTATATGTAAAATAAATGAACTATTTTAATTTATTACTTCGCTTCGTTTCTGGACAGACTTTACCCTCATGAGGGTAAACATTTATATATTAATTTTGCAAATTAAATGGATTTATTATTAAGATGAATAATAATTAAATTAACTGGAAAAACAAAATGTTGTTTTATAAAGTAGAAAATCGGTTTATAAAGTAGAAAAACGAGTACGTCCTACATAAAGTTGGCGTCAAGTTTGGAAAGTAAAGAAAAAGACATGGATGTAAAATATATTAGTGAGGGGAGTATAAAAACTATTAATTTTTAGTTAATCCTTCTTATGGAGACAAGGAAATAAAACTCTTTCGCTGTTTTATCTAAATCGCGACGTTTCGGAAACGTTTCATTTATTTAAAATAAATTTTTGGATTTCCTTCCTCAGGCGCTAATAACAATCAAGGACAAAATACAGTAAAATTATATCACAACCGTGTTACAAAAATATAGAAATTGATTAGTTTTAGGTTAAAAAAAACAAAGAATAAGACTAAAAAACTACTTACTTGAATAATTGTGTAAAAAGTTGTAGTAATATGATGATAATAGTAAAATTATTAGTCACTTCTTAAACCTAGTTAATCAATAATAAAAGAACAGTTCACAGAATAATTACACCACAAAATAGTTTTACATAAATTAACTAACGACAAAGGTTTTTGACGGCACATTTGTAAATGTTTTATTTGTGTATAGAAGTAAGATAAAAGTTGGTCAAAAATAATTGTACGTGTATGTAAAAGATAAAAATAATATCAACCTTGCTAAAAATCCGCGAAAAAGTTTTAAACAATCTTATAAATTATTGCAACCAAAGATGCCTTAAAGGCATTTTGTCCTTTCTTGTTATTAGCGCCTGAGGAAAGAAAACCCAACAATTTATTTTAAATAAATGAAACGTTTCCGAAACGTCGTGATTTATATAAAACAGCGAAAGAGTTTTATTTCCTTGTCTCCATAAGAAGATAAATTTCCCGCATGTGCGGCATTAGTACGAATGCGGGAAATTTCTTCTCGAAAAAGTTAGGTATATCATTTTTTGTAACGAGTAACTGTAGTAATAATTCATAAATAAATAAATTCACAGCTGCTTAGTTTTTTGAGTTTCCAATAAATTTGAGTTGGTAGCACTGTCCCGCCGATTGCTTGACAATTGTAAACTAATACCAACCTAACAAAAATTTCCCTATTCACTCGGAAACTAAAAAACACCGCGGTGCGGGAAATGGAACTTCCCGTGCATCGAGAATAAACGAGAAATCAGTAATCTTAGGCTATGAGTACAAAAATGATATTTACCCATGATGTTACTAACATGTGAATATTCACTTTAAAAATGTTTTTTTTGTAAGTCAGTTTTACTTTAACGGTTATCGTTACATAATAGCCGAATTATAAAGTGACAATTATAACCAATATCCAGTAATAGCAGTGTAGATGTATAGGCATATTTGAGTGATATAGCAACCCTATGTCAGGTATTGAAGAGAGTTTAGGATTTTGTCAACTTACCAAAAATACATAATCATCAATCTTTTTAAATTTGGTTAATTTACTTTAATCTAGTTTACTATGATTTATTCAAAACAAACAAAAAACCAATTACAAGAAAGCTTTTGTATTTTATTCCCTTGAATAACTAATGATCCTCTACATTTGTATTGTATTGATAATTGTTATTTTCAATTAACTACCCCCAAAATACAGTTTTATAAATTATATATTTTGAAAAACCAAAAGTTCGTTTCAAAATAAGGTCAAAACAAAAAACGCTCGAAATGGGTCGACAAGAAAAAGTTTTAGAGCGAATTGTTAAAAATAAAAAATAAAGACAATAAACTTTTGATTCAAGGATGAAAAAAATTCAATACATACCACGGCGCAACGATTTCCACTCAATTTAAAAGGAATTCTGAATCTAAATTTGCAAGAAAATTTAGAGGAATTTCTTCAAAGTGTTTCACTAAAATTTACTACAATACATTTGGTTCACGCAAGACTTCTTACTTCTGTCTAAAACTGCCATTAGTTGCGCAATGTTCCCACATAATTGATGGATCGACTCTAGAAAAGAACTTCCGTGGCCCACAAGAAGTTCAGAACTACACCATTCAAGCATTCAAGTAAAGAATTGTGGCCAAATTAGATATATGGGCAATATGGTATTAAAAATATTATTAAATTATTATTTAAACTAAATAAGTAAGTGAAATAAATAAATAAATTTTTGCAATTGTTGGGTTTTCTGTTACTTTATGTCTTATTAAAGTGTTATAGTTTGATTAACTTTTATTAATTTTCAGATGAATTTTCTAAAAGGCAAAAAATCCATCAAGAATAATCGAATAATGCTGCGACATTCTGCTAGCCATAGGAACTTTGTTTTTGTTAAGTTCATGGATCATTCCGAAAACGAAGAGGTATATCAAAATCAAACAAAATCACTTCTTTGAGCTCATTATATCCAAGTATGTGTGATCTTATTGAAGCAGTAATTTCAACATTTTGGTGTTAATCATACGAAGACACAAAGAAATATTAAGGAATTTTAATATACCCAATGCCGAGTAATACTCATATTTTTAAATTAATATACATGGTGCAATTCTGACTAATTAACGCGCAGACTGGGTTGAGAAACAACGACAGTTCATTTGACTCAATTTATTATAAAATAAGTACTTACATTGTTTATTGCAACAATAAATCCCCGTCAAGCTTTTTTTCCTGTATATTACTTTTGAGACAACCCAGTAAGGTTTTGGCGTTCAAAGGTCGTAAACCCTAAAAAATTGCGGAAATTTTCGGAAATTTCGGTTTTTCATTATTGGGACAATTTAAAAAAAAATACTTCTTATAACACACACTTAGATATCGTATGATTTTATAAAATGCGATTTTCATTTGCAGTAAACCCCTTTTAAGTTTAAGGTGTTTAAAAATGTGCATAACATGTAAAAAATGTCAATTTTTGATAAATTTGAAGTTCTATATTTCATAATCATTTTTATTTAATTTTTCATTGCTTCTTGAGTTAATATTTTAAAAGAACCGTTCTTTTCAGAACACAAACCAATAGCATAATAAGTAGAATTTTGAATTGCAGTATAATAATCCACACAAAGGTATTTTCGGTTAATTGATCGTTAATTACCCCAATGGCTAAAGTGTAAACATTGATGATTGAAATTATGCTTCCGTATTTTGAAAAGTGGAGTTACTAAAAATTCAATAAACTAAGTAAAATGCCGACAGATAACTGTAACGACAACTGAATGTTTATAAATAAATAAGATACATACACATTAACTCACAAATTTTGCCAGTTAAGCAATAATACATTGCCGTTATAGTTTGTATATGGAATGCAGCTCAATGTTCGAGCAAGTAGTATCTAATACTTTGATCTTCACATTGTTTATATGCACCCCAAGGGATCAAAGATTTAGAACCGCCACTTTTATGTAGAAAGTTATTGAAACAATTACTTCCTTTCTACAATTTTTTCGTGCGTCGGCAGAAAAGTGGAAAGTAAAAACTTCGGCAGAGAAAAAAATAAAACTCCGCAGCCAACCACTAAGTCAAAAAATGTCTGATTTACTAACGTTTGAAGAAAAAAATTTTTACTTAAAAATCAGAAAAATCATAAGTATAGTAGAGTTGAATGCAAGACTTCGCAAATTAAAACATTAATTATTATATTAGAAGAAAGGATCTGTTTTCTGAATATTACTCTTTTCTATAAATAATCTATAGAATACAATGAAAATTCGACCAAAAATTATATAAAGTAAACTTTAATTAAAATCAATGCATATGCTACACCTTGCAAACTAATTACTTTTTTTAATGGTTATAACTGAATTTTTAATTTTTCTATTAAAAATGGTACAAAAGATGATTAAAAATTACAAAAGCGAACTTTTTAGTTGAAAATTATAAATAGACTAAAGAGCAATACGCAACCTCGGAATATAAATAACTAATTACATTATTCAAATGGAAGCTGCTTTTTGAATTTTCTTATGCAAAATGAGAACACATTTCGACGAAAGTTTAAAAAAAATTATAAAATATTAATTTAAATTAAATAGCGAAGAAGTAATTTTAAAATTGTACTCTTTCCTGTGCAAAAATGTTAAGAAAAAAAAAGTTATAAAAGTTAATAGGTTAGAACACAATGCGACCCCTGACGACATACATTATTTTATTAAAATAAAGAAAACTACTTTTTAGATTTTACCTTTTTATATGCCAAAATGTAAACAGAATAACACAAGAATTTTAGAAATGAAAAGCCTTGAAATAAAGCGAAACACGCGTATGTAGGTGACGTATGTAATTCTTCAATTATCACTGTCTACTGTTTTATTCGGTTGACAAGAATTGAAAACATTGCGTTAAAAATGCGCTTAGCTTTTTCATAATATTGAAAAGTTCACAGCCGGCATCTTACATATTACAGATTTCTACAAAAATGACATTTTAGAAATGAACTTTACTATTGGAGTAAGGTGCGACGTCGCAAGATCGAAATTAATAATCACTTTTTTAAAATGAATGAAACTGCCTTCTAGATTTCACTCTTTTATAAACGTGAATAAAGTTTCTGCTATAAAAACCGTAAATAGACTAAAGCTCAATAGGAAGCTTTGAGATATAAATTAGTAATTATTTTATTAAAAATCGGGGGGCGGATTTTAAAATTTTGAAATTTCCTATGCAAAAAATGTTGCACAGAATACAATGAAAATGGAAAACGAAATAAAAAAAAATAAAGTTTTTTTTTTAAAAACGAAAAAAAACTGGACTGGGCAGGTCGTAGAATTGAGTTTATTTTATTATTTTTACAGTGTGCACAAAATGCAGTAAAATAAAGCGTGGTGGAGTGGATATAAATATAACCCAAAAATTGGCAAAATAAATGTATTAACTGTGTTAAAAAATACCAAATGTCAAAGAAAACTCCAAGGCCTAACCAATCCAGGTTTTTATTTGAACGCCCGTTTAGAGACGCATCGGAATGTAAATTATTATATTAATTATAAGTTTTTTTTTTTTTATTAAAAAATTATAATTTATCATTTTTCATTTATTTATTACAAAAATATTGTAATTTAATTCAATATTACGCCAAAACCAGATATTCGTCACCACTTACGCTCAATTTATTTTCAGATCTCGTAATTATTCTTTGGTCTTTAGGTTTTAAGCATACATAATGAGGTCAATGAATCTAAAAATTAAAATCAAACTATGTTTTATAAGGCTATATATTTTCATTTTAAAGTTTTACCTTTTCACGTAAAGAACTCATGCGTTAACTATGTTTTAAATTGTATGTATACCGTGTGTCCGACGGAAAGGTTGACGTAGGCATTTACTATGTTAAATTAAAAATGAAAACACATTATGTTGGATAGATAAATACAAGTTAATGTAATAATAATAATGAGTATTCAAAGCATGTTTTACTAAAAAATCTGAAAAATTTTACTTGGTTAATTTGTTGCGTAGTAATGTTTCCTAACCTAGTTTCGATTCTGACTGCAGTATTTTTTAATAACTTTATTATTATTACAATAGAATTTGGTAAATTAAATTAAATATTTTGAAAAAAGAATTGAAAATATTAAACTCTTTTATAAAATTGTATTAATAATAACATCCACAATAGTTTTAAATAAAAAAAATTACGACAATCGGTATCGAACTCGAATAATTTTTTGACGTATATAGTTACAAAATTTTATGGTTATTTTATTATGGTATGCATAACATATCCCAACGAAAAACTTGACCCCTCTATAATGTGAAAACTATAAAGTATTTCGAAATTGCCGAGACACGTCGATTTTTGTTCTTGAGGGGAGCCTTTTGGACAGTCAAGCCAACTCGATACGTTCATCCCCCTAATGCCTAGCCACCCCAACTTTAAAATTTCAAATGAGACTACCCCATTTGTGGCACATCATTTTAAAACTCTTTTCATTGCAAATACAATGACACTTCGTTTTTATAAATCGGTTGAGACTTGACTGAATTATTGGTACAAACGAAAAGTTGACAAACCCAAATACTCGCCACTAAACAGTTTTTTATCGGCTACACACGACCACATTACTTACATATTTTTATTGAAATGTCTATCAGTTTACAAAAAGTCAGAAATGAAAGAAAAAAGCTGAAGCAAATAATAGTCAGATTTATTTGATGAATTGCTCAAAATGACCCCCGTTAGCTTGCAATACACTCTGTTTTCAAATTCTTTTCGAACATTATTGAAGACATCCGCAGTTATTAATTGGCATTCTTCTACAATTCTCTGACGTAACACTTGTAATGTTTCAGGCTGCGTGGCGTACACTCGTGATTTTAAATGGCCCCACAAAAAAAGTCTAAAGGGATAGATCCGGAGATCTTGGTGGCCATTCGACGGGACCTCTTCTGCCAATCCAATGTCCCGGAAATGGTTATTCAGAAATTGTCGCACAGCCACAGTATAATGCGGGGGCGCACCATCTTGTTGGAAGGTTATTTAATTTCTAGTAAATTGTCGTCACTTTCTAAAATCTCTGTTATCCTAGGATCAATTGTATCTTCTAATAATTCTAGATAAATGTTTCCATTGAGATTACCTTGAATGAAAAATGGTCCAACAATATGGTCGCCCAAAATTCCAGCCCAAACATTTAATTTTTGAGGAGTCTGAGTATGAAATTCCCTAATTAAATGAGGATTAACATCACTCCAATAACGACAATTGTGTCTATTTACTTCGCCATTCAACATAAATGTGCATTCGTCGGAAAAACATGTATTGTAGAGAAGATTTGGATTCTGTAGAAGTTGTTCACTAAAGTATTCGCAAAATTCGTTACGGCGATCAAAGTCATCTTCATGTAACTCTTGAACCAGCATCATCTTAAATGGATGAAACTTGTATTTTTCAAAATTCGATGAACACTGGAACGGGATACGCCGGAAGCTTGAGATACAGTTGTAATCGATTGCTTATTGTTCATCTATACATGACCCAAAACTGCCACTTCACGTTTCTTGTTTAAAAGCGAACCCGTTGCAACAGCGCTTGTAACGTACTGGGGGCTTACATTTTTTCAGGATGATTTGCGTTAAAAATTCGTGCTGTAGCTTTAGCGCAATCATTATTTCGATAATAAATTGCAACAATTTCTACTCTTTCCGCGACTAAATAAACCATTTTTAAAACACGTTAAAACATTCAAGATCAAGCTGAAATTAACGATGGTTTGGTCACAAACAAAAAACGGCGACTTTTTTGTGACAGTGTTTTGTTATTCAGAGAAGGTAAATGTGGTCGTGTGTGGCGAGTATTCCAGTAGAAATTACTACGCGTAAGTTGGTTTGTCAACTATTCGTTTGTACCAATAATTCAGTCAAATCTCAACCGATTTCTAAAAACGAAGTGTCATTGTATTTGCAATGAAAAGGGCTTTAAAATTATATGCCACAAGTGGGGTAGTCTCGTTTGAAATTTTAAAGTTGGGGTTACTAGGCATTAGAGGGATGAACATATCGAGTTGGCTTGACTGTCAAAAAGGCTCCCTTAAGAACAAAAATCAACGTGTCTTGGCGAATTTTGAAATATTTTTTAGTTTTCACGTTATAGGGGGGGGTCAAGTTTTCGTTGGGATACCCTGTATTTATTAATTTTGAATTTAACATAGAAAACGGCTATGTCAACTTTTCCGTGGGACACACGGTATAGCATATAAATAACCATCAGTTAAAAAACAATTTTATTCTTCCTTTAAAAAATTTGTTCTGACAGAATATTTAAGTGTAACGACCTGAGAACCGTATAAAAACCGTCAAGTTGAGTAGAAAAATAATAACGGTATAAATTCGACAAAAGAAGTAAACAACAACAAATCATTCCTTTATAAAGAATTAATTGAACTTTTGTTAGTATTCCTCAATTCTATTGTTAAATAATATATAGAGAATCAAAAATAAAGATACTTTGATGTAAGTAATTTATCGAAAAACGATAGAAGCGGTATGGTAATGTAAGTCGTTACTAAGAAATAAAACTAAATAAGCAAAAAAAACGTCTACGGCGTAAGAAAACAAGAAGCTTTACAGAAATACTTACAAGTTTTGATTCCAATTTTGATTTGAAATACTTTAGAAAGAAGCGGAGTTTTTACAAAAATAGCAAATAACAACAATCCTTACAAGTTACAAATTTATGTCCTATAGCTGACATTTTTCTGTTAAAGTTTTAATTAGATTATAGGATTGCTTAACGAATGTTCTTTCACAATGACTTATTGTAATTGCTAATTGTACTCGGTTTCTATATATTTAGAGATAAACGAAGAGAAAATTAAATGATAACGTAAATAATTCAGTGTTGAAACAAGGGAATCGTGGCAAATGTCACAAATAAAAAATTGAGCAATATTAAGAAACATGAGATTATCCCTATAATCCAATTAGTAAGTAAACTTACAGACATAATTTTGTAAACATAATACAGCTTTTGTGCATAAATGACTTCACTATCTATTATATGTTTCTTAATTAATTAATTAACTTTTTTCAAGATATTAGAGTTCTGGCAAATGAAAACCCCACATTTCTTAATGCAATCCTCAAGAAATTGAATTATTCTTTCATATTCTTAAAATAGAGTATTTTATAAGTGTTCCGTTAATGACCAGAGCAATGTTTATAAACCGAGCCAAAGGCGAGGTTTAAATATGCTCGAGCGCAAATGTTATGAGTTTTTAACTTCCACTTTGAGGTGTATTTCTACTGTTAAAGAGGTATGCGTTATTAACAAATCGTTATATACACTGTGATCAACAAGATCCGCTTCTTCTGAGATTTTATTATAATAAAACTTGACTTTGGTAGAATTTGTATTTCGATTAAGATGAAAATTGACAAAAGAAAATTGTAGCAATGCGATATGCATTATCTGTTAAATTTTAATCTTTTTTCCAGATAAACTTAGATGATTTCACAAAATACTAAACAAAATAATAAGAAAATTTTTTCTTAATTCAATTTTTAGTGCGTATAGAAAATTTCATATACATAAGATAATTTAGAACTTTTGTCCAATTTTGATAATTGCAAGTAACATTTAAATAGACTTACATAAAACTTCTTTCTTTCAAATATATTTTAAATGTGAGGGTTTTTCTATAAAACTTAAATTTGATCACATGTGATTTGAAGTTTAATAATTTTTAGATTCGGAATGAAGAGTAGATTCATATCTTATAGTATACATATAAAAAGAAATGTGAGTAATAAACATTTATAGATGTACATCATTTCCTCTTTTACTAATTAGATTTATACCGTATTTTAATTATATCTAAATTGTTGGTTTAATTAAACTGAGTTCAATAATAATTCGTAGATCATAATTAAAAAAAAAGCCGTTAATGTACTGGCTCAAAACCAAAATTACAGCCAAAAATAAAAAACAAAGTCAAAAAAAAAAAAAAAATTTTTTTTTTAAATTCAAATTTTAAAAAGTCGAAGTGAGGAATCAGCTTTAAAAAATACATAAGAATCACATTTAATCCATCACAACGAAAACCCTTCAACGGACGACTACGACGGCGACGACGACGACGCACAGACATAGCGAGCCTAGGAACCAAACTGTAAGTTTGGTTGAAAATAGAGTAATGTAACAATAAGAATGTTCAAATACAAAAAACTCAAAATAATTATAGTTCAGGGAAAACGTCATTTGGCTGGCAAAAATTGTGCAAACGGAAAAATCAATAGGGCGCTACAATTTTAGCCCTTCGACTAATTTCGAAAAAATCGATAGTTTTTGAGATTGGCGGAAATTCACTAATTTAAAAGTCTCTGAAAGACCCCCATTTTGTTCAGTTTTTGACGACCGACATTTTTTGTTTTGACGAAAATTTTTCGAATTATGGCGTCGCGAAGGGGAAAATTTTCCTCTCGAGGCCCATTCCCGCCTAAAAATGAACAGAATGCCATGCTAGCGTACTCAGATTGAGCGGTTTTTTGCGGGGAACATTTTTAGCCTTTCACCCCAACGATGGTGTTTACTTATCAAACATATGGAAAAAACACACTCATCGGTTTTAAGGAAAAGATTAATAAAAGTAATAGAAGGCGACAGAATAATCGAATACTGACTACTTAATAAACAAAGCTAGGGAAAGAAAGAGAAAATGTATTTTCGGTGTTTATAGACATTAAAGCTGCTATCAATAACGTAGAGAAAAGAAAAATGTCTGAGATGCTAAGGAAGAATGAGGTGGAAGAAAATATAGTGCGGAAATTAGAAGAGGAACCTAAGTTCAGAGCGTAGAGACGTAAACAAGTATTCATCTCATCTGGGAAAAGAGGATGAGACTTGGAGAAAGTAACGAGAGGAAAAAAAGCAGAAACTGCAATAGGGGAGTAAAAGGTGGACCTTATCATAATCGAATGATATTGGATAAGGTCCAATGAAAACAATTAAACATTATTTAAAAAAGATAAAATTAAAAATAAATATCAAAAAAACTGAAATGATGTTATTTCAAAAAAAGGCAAAGAAAAAACAATTAGAAATGGGGATAGAAGAACGAGGTAAAATATTTACGGTAGACTCTGATGACACTCTATGACAACAAGGATGGGACACATATAAACGAACTCCCGAGAAAAAAGAAAAATGTTTGGACATACGTGGGGAGTAAGAGAAAGGGTGTTCGTCAAATATTTGGTAAGAAATGTAATAATGTTTAGAGCAAAGTTATGAGAACGGAAAAAGTGTAGTAAGCTGAAAGAAATACAAGGAAAATATTAAAGATGTTGCTGGGATTAGACAAGGAAACACCGGTATATGTGTGGTGGAAGAAGAAGAAAGATTGAGAAGGTAAGAGTACAAGCAGGAAAGAGAGTAATAAGGTTCAAAGAAGAAATTAGAGAGAAACAAAAGGATACAAAATATTACAAAGAGGTTGGAAAAACTAAAAATAAAACATAGGAAAGAGAAAATCCCACATAAAATTATCAGTTTTTGACGAACAAACAAACTAAGAGCGGATATTTTAGTTTTACTAACTGACATTTTGCCAAAATAACTTGTCGGTTTTAAAAGACAATCAGATAGTAAACATATTGGACCGTTAATTCCCTATTGAGAGTTATTTAATTCATAAGCAGTTTGTAGTACAGGAAAATTGGGGTTTAAATTTGAACAAAAACCCGGGCAGCAATTTTATGTTTGATATTGTTAGGGGACCTACAAGGAACCCGGAGCCAGTTTTTCATCATCTTAAGCATTTTGGAGAAGGGGAGTTGTTTTAGGAATTGATCTAGCGGCTAAACGGTTCACCGCACAAAAAAAAACTCCCAATAAGGATTTTCAGATCTATTTTTTATTCTAATGACATTTTGTGTTAGGGAATGATATTGACCCCTATATAGGGGTTGGAAATTTATAAAACTGTAAATTTCACTTTTTAGGGGGATAATGTTACTTTATCGGAAAATTGTAAATTATAAAGAGTTGTTTTTATAATAATATCTACAACTTTGTAGGCATGTTTTTCCTCCTCCCATTCACACCCTTGTGGCTGTGACTAGAAGTAAGTTCGTGATATTTTGTTTTTTCACCCTACAGAAAAATGAAAGTTGTAGATAATTATTATGTTCTATTCTTTTTACAATAATGAAATTTTGCACTAAAACATAAATTTATTTTGTACAGAGCGTTCAAGTATAAAAACCTCTCATTTTGCATTCAAGCAATAATAGCTATTTAAATCAATACAATTTATTGGAAAATTATTCTTATTATAATTATTTGTTCCACTTTTCAATTTTTTTTTCTTTTCTTGAAAGCATGCAGGAACAATGGATCTTATTCAAGAGTGAGAAAGAATTGAAGAAGGAGAAAACAGAATATTTTACGTATTTAAATTTTTATTTTTCATATGACATGTATAAATATAAAAATAATTTCGAATATATTTTTAATTTTTTTTTGGTTCTTCCCTCTTCGGCCGCCAGTGCCTTATTTTGGACCACAAATCGATAAAAATACAAAAATGGTATAAAAAAATGTGTCTTATGACATCTCGTGTAAACATTGACACGTATGAATAGTATAAACTAAGAAAAATACTAGCAATTAGCACAACTTTATGCGTGTGTTACACTCAGCGCTATCTAAGCGATAGCTTAGCACTTTAACACACACATGCCAGTTACAGTTAAAAATCGGTATGTTCCATTTCAAAAATTGACCTTGACGATTTTCAAAACTATTTTGATATCAATTTTCAAAACATCTTTATAATTTTTTTTGACAATTTTGCACAAATACTATTCAAATATTAAATAAGTCAGAAACGATTGAGGTAAGTTATGTGACATTGTACATAAAATATGCCTAGAATTAGACGTAGAATATAAAAATGTAGAAATATATAGTGTGTTCCATTTAAAATAAGCAAGTTGATACATACTTCCAATAAAACCGAAAGTTTTGCCATCTTTAAAATATTTTGAATGAATGACCCGCATCGACTTTGGTATGTTCGTGGAAGTTTCAGAATTTTCTTACTTACAGTTTTTCCATATACAATCGCGGCTGTTCCCGGTAAACCACCCTGTATATTTTCTCAATTTTGAGTAGAAAAAAAAATATTTTTCAATATTTATTATTTTACACCTACACCTAGAATAATACTCATTACTTGTCATCATTTAAGATAGAAACAAACACGGAACAACTATGACTACAATTATAAAACAAGTTACATAATTACATTTCTCTAAATTAGTCAAGAAGGAACTGTAAGAGAAATGTAAGCATTCGCAATTGTTCCTTCTCGACTAATTGTGAAATGGTAATCTAAACAAAGAAAATGTAATTATGTAATCACAACATTTGTTTTATACTTCTAGTCATTTTTGTTTCGTGTGTGTCTACCATCTATTTAATTTTAGTTATTACTAACACGTGTTCTATATTTCATAATAAATAGTGATCTGAGGAAGTTCTCACGTAGAACTGAAACGTCGCCAAAATCGCACGTACAGTTTTGTGTTTGATTGTCCCTCTTAAAAAAAGATTAAGAAAGCGTGTTTTCACTTTTATCTGATTTAGCTGATTTACTTACATGCCCTTAGAAATGACGTACCCACAACCAAATATCTAACTAGCAAGCCAAGTCCTATTTCCAAAAATGGATTTCATTTTCATAAATAATAAAAATAATAATAATAAAATTAAATAGAGATGGATTCATTAATATATGGGTAATTTTTAATAATAAATTATAACTTCAGTCGAACCAATATTAAATATACTTTTTATTTGAAAAACTTAACTATAGTTTCTGACTTGTTAATATTTCAAGTCATCATCAGAAGTAAGTATTTTATAACACAAAATGACAAATTATATGACATTAATCAATAATTGTAAATATAAACAAAAAATAAAAAAAAAAAATCTTGTAGGTGCTTAATTTTGGCAAAATTAATATTAAAGAAATAATTCATGAAAATTTGTTTGATTATTCAGTAAATAATTTTTATCTCAAGATTTGATAAAAAATATATTTAGTATTAGTTTGACTGAAGTTATAATTTATTATTAATAATAATAAATATTAATTTCCAAAAATATTTTTTCATTATAATTATAATTTATAAGCACAAGGACTGACATGGAAACAATATGCTCGTAGATAGGTTGGACTTATAACTGCATTAGTAACTACGTATACATTTTGAGTTACCATACCCCACCATATAGTATTAGAAATAAACATTGTTTTATATTGTTAATAAAGTTGAAATTGTAACATTTTTAAAAACAAATCAAAGAATTTGATGTAATATAAAGTCTCTGTGTTTGTTATTAATTTAGCATAACCCAAAGTCGTAAACATAATCATAAAATTCTATTCAATACATATATTTTTAACATAATCTTTCACATTATATTTTATAACTTTCTTTTAAATTGTTGATTGAAATATTTTCTTCATAATATACTAATATCTTTGTGCAAGTGTCAACTGTTGTTTGTTAATAGTTAGACTTTATAATGTATGTTTAATTGAATTTTATTAATATTCAATTGAAGAGTATTGCTTGTTCATTTCTCCTGCTACAATTTTTATTTAATGTTTAGAGAAAAAATGGCCAAATCGAATTTAATAAACCACAAATATTAGTTGAGCTGAAAATTTTAATAAGTTTTAGTGTTTGCCTTCAAGACTTCCAACTACACATTTGCAAAAATTTAGATGTAATTTTAAACATCCCACGACTTTTATTCATTTACACATATTTGCTACATTATTGCTAAGGATTGTTAAGTTCTACGGCACCGAATGTCTGTAACTACATAAATAATTTGGTACATATTATGGAGAATTATTAATATAAAAATGCTTACAAGAACGTGTAATAAAAATGTTCCCATCGTTGCCCGAAATTCACTCGATAAAAGCAAAACGCGTACTAACCGATAAAATTTGTTGCACCTGTTTCTGTTAAATGTTCGCTTAATTAGCAATGCTTCTCACCGATAACCTATCGCAATCTGTTGACCTTACGACTTGTTCGAACAAGGTTTTGGTAAATAATTTTGTAAATAATGTTAAAAACAAAAATGAAACTCAGGTATTATCCTATCGGATTTCAAAATTATGCTTAAAAAAAGTGACGTGTTCAAAATATTTGTACGTGGTACAACCAAAAATAAAATAATGCAATTATAAGTATACAGAGTGTAAATGAATAAGTTCAGAGGACTATTCCTCGTTGAAATTAAACAAGGGGTTGTATGGAAAGTTTTTATCCCATCACTTTAGTAAAAGTGCCTACATCCGAGAAGGAGTTGTAAAAAGTTTTTTTCCAGAATCTATAGTCGAAAATGTTTATTCATAAATAACTTATCTTCTGTTGCCATTGGGATACAGAAAATGGGTTCTAAATATTCAATTCAAAAATTATCAAATCCATAAGATGTGACAAACGTAATCAATAATGTGTTTTATCTTGCTGATCTCAAATATCCCACCTCTAGGTCAATTCTGCCTCAGATAATTAGTGCTAAAATTGTTACTGGAATTATTGGTCATAATTTAACAACAATTAAAACAAGAACTCCATTATCTCAATGCAATTTGCACTTTCAACTAGTTAATAGTGATAGTTTATTGTTATTTGTTATAACAAGTTAGGATAGGAATTATTTTTCCGTTCAAGCTCGATGTTACCCCACGAGCTTATCATGTGCTCAACTTTTTTACGACATATTCAAAAACCTAATAACTTTATGTAGCAGAAACACTGCTAGATAAATAAAGACGTGCATTCAAATAAAAAGTTTAAAAATCAAAATAAATCCTAAATTAAACAAAAGTAATTGAGTACTAAAGAATTAGTCTCAGGTACAGGATAGTTCTTATTCAACGAAGTAATTGAGTGAGTACCAAATAAAACTAAATTCTTCTTGAGGTTTTGTTCATTTTGTCACAGTCTTCTTCAAAATACTTTTCATATTGGCAGTCTTTCCTGTACAAATGTTGTACAACAAATGTTTTTTTTTCAGTTACTTGCTTCTAGGAGAATGTGTGAATAGCTTCCGGAAAGGACAAAATCTCTTTTGTTGGTGTATCCTTCAAAATATCCTACGAACGCTGCTATTACCCTTTCATTGCAAATTGTTATTTCATAGCTATGTCAATGTCTTTCAAATTATATTTGATCTTTACCATGGTGATTTGAAAGAGAAGCCGGACATTACCATTTCATCTGACAATACAGGGATTGATCATAAATACCCAATAGTGCACGTCAAATTTATAGATAAATCAAGCGATGAGACACTCAATAGAAATTCATCCACGAAATTTGCTCTTGTAAGATACCTTCATAACAAACTTTGCAAATGTGAATGTTCAATTTAATAAGCGATTTTAGTAAGATATTCTATTTCCTATCCCCAAACTATATTATATAGTTAATTACTTAATTTACTTTACTTACTAATCAGAATATGTTGATCACAATTGTTTTTAACTGTAAAGAAATTTCAAGATTCAATAAAAATTTCATAACGGTATATTTCGTATTCTATAATTCAGTCTCAATAGCAATAGAATGACGTCACGAAGTAGTTTGTTACAAGGTTGTCATGTTTGCCTAATAACTGATTTGAAGTGCAAGAAAGTAAATTGCAATAAGTGAGGTTTTGCCACCTTACATAAGTAAAAATTTTCAATGTTATACTGGCTGTAATTTGATGTCATCTTATGTTAACGTAAACAAACTTTATAATTTAAACGTTATACAATAAGATTCGCTTTTTTTAATATGTGTGAACGTGGTACAAACTTCTTAAGAATATTGCATTAAGATATGTAATATTTATTCTTTATTAATATTGCATTCTTCATTCGGAATTTTTTATTTAATCCTCTTTTATGGTGTTGTATTTTAGTTTCGTATGATGATGTACGTAGATACTTTAGAATAGTCGGTTTATAAAGTAGGTACGTATTGCAGTGATTGTATAATGTCATAATTGTAATGTATAGATGAAAATAGAGATCAAATGTCTAGTAGTAAAACATAGAGATATATCTTGTATGTTAAGAAGATATATCAATCTTTGTGCGTACGTGATCAAGTGAAGTGAAAGTGGGGAAAGAGACGGTCTCTGGCAGTAGAGAATAATGGACGTGTAATTTTGATTCCGTGCAAGAAACAATTAATATGGAATATATTTCGCTAATGATTGAAAGAAGTGTTGTGGATGTAATTAATCAATCCAGTTATTAAAAAACGGTTTAATAAAAACCAAATAAAGCTGCGCATTGTTGATAAAGCCAGCAAAGTGTTGTAAGCCTGCGAAGTAGTATAAACAATTGAAACCAAAATGGAAAAATAAGGAAAAGTTAATGAATCAGTCTAGGTTCGAGAGGTCATTTCCCGAAATCCATAGAAGGTCGCACGTACGCGTTGAACAGATTTACCAGATTAGTTTAAGTTAGCATATCAAAATTTGTGTATTAAAAATTAAAGAAGATAGTAACGAATTATGAATTAAAGAAGAATATTGAATAGAAAATAAAGAAGAAACAGATGTAGACGCAAATACACTAAAAATGGAAATAAATACCGACTTGAAAATAAACAATGAAATGAATAAAGATGAAGAAAATGAAGTAGAATTGACAATGAAAAATTCTAAACAAAGAAAATTGAATACAAAACCAGATAAAGATATATCAAACGGGCAAGTAGATGAAGAAATGAAAACCATAGATGAAATAAAATGGAAAATAGCGGAAGAAAGTATAATGAAGATCAAAGAAATAGAAGATATCATATTGAAGATAGAGGAAGATATTAATAAAATCAACAAGGAAATAAACAGGATATTAATAAAGAAGAAAAAAGAGAAATGGAATGTGGTATTACAACTTAAAGAAAATGGAAAGTAAAAAGAAAAAACATAAAAAACTAAAAAAAATAATAAATGAAAAAAAAAAAATAAAAAAAAAGAAAAAAAAAAAAGATGGATAATGGAAAGATAGAGTGTTTGAGGAAGATAAAGAAGGAAATGTCCTGAGGAAGGCAACAACGATGGAAAAAATTTATTAAAATATTTTAAAAAAAAGGAAAGAAACCCAATGATCAACGGTCAGTTAGGTAGATAGAAAGATGGAAATGCAAATATAAATGAAGAAGAAAAATAAGAAGTATTAAAAAAAGATTAATTCAATGGAATAGAAGTTATTTAAAAAGTATGTAAACGGTGATAAGAAAAGCCATATGATGAAGTTATATAAAGAATTATAAAGAAGTTATATGAAGAAATAAATGAAGATATAATTAAAGAACATGAAGTTGAAATATGAATTTATATGAAATGAATATGAATCTACAATGAAATATTAATCTACGATGAAATATGAAACTACGATGAAATATAAAACTACGAAGAAATAAATGGTGAAGGAAGAAGAAAAAATGGTGTAAAAGCACGCACATACAAAATGGCTATGAATAAGAAATTGAATTTAAACTTTGAGGAAAGATGTCAGGAACAAAATAAAAATGCAACCATCGCAATATGTTATTGGTAAAGTAATAGGAAAGTTACAACAATATTTAATACGAGTAAACTTAATGTAAGGTTAGGGTACCACTTTTCCCTAATTGTCGTATTTTAAGAAACCTAAGTACTAGCGTAATAAAAGATTATCGTATTGCATACTATGTGGTATAATTGATTACTCATTCTGAGAAAACCGCAAAGTCATACAATGACTGTAAAGATATATGATTAAAACTAGTAATATAAATAAAATTTTCGTATTTGAATGAAAAGTGTTAATTTTATGCAAATAAATACATAAAATATGCCAAATAAGTCGGTCGCATAACAATGAATTCTACCACGGTACTTTCTCTTGCAATCGACACTACTGACCCTTATTGTAGTATATGTATGTTCATCAATTAAACAACTGTCTTAACGGTAAACTTGCCAACGCTGTCAACAAATTATTATTATTATTAAATACCTTTTCCTTCTTTGTCGAAGTTCTGTCAATTTTTCCTCTCGTGAAAAAACCGATAATCATTCTCAGAGCACACCAAAGTACGTGAGAAAAAACCTTCAATTTCGCAACCTCCCTATAGAAACTACACTCTTCCTGGGTTTTAACACGTAACAACATAAAAACTTAGCAGAAGGAATAAACATCTTAAACAAGCTAAGTTAAAAAGAAGAAAATGATACTGGGATAAAACATTAACTACAGCCTTTCTACCGTCTGTTGATTAAAAAATTGAAAGAGTACCGTGGAAAAATAACATGCAGATATTATTTTGTCCTACCCAGAACATATTCAAACTCTTCTAAGAAACACGGAGAGACACTTCGGGGAGAAGAAGATACAGCCTCCTACATTTGAGAAATTAAATCAACGTCAGTGGCAAAGCTCTTCCGGAACCCAAGGCTAGATAGGGTCTAAAGATTGGGCCATCAACAGAGACAAAAGAGTAGGCCGTACCCCTTATTGGAAAAGGGTTCAAACTAAACGGTATCGCGCTAGTCAGTTAAATATTAACAGCTCGAGAAGAATCAGATATATGCTGAAAATGATCAGGTCAAAACAATAAAAAAGACCCGGAAAGATGATCCAAAAACCATTCTTGAGAATTAGATTATCACAGGAAAAATTTGAAAAATCACTTAATTTTATATCATGTTTCTCTACTGAGAAATCATTTTAAAGTTCTTCCTGGTTATTACGAGGATGTATTGATATCTAGTTAGCCTAGACCAGTTCCTTGCATAAACAAAATATTGGCGTTACCATAGCAACGAACAATAACTTATTAGAAGTGTCAGTGTAAAGTTTGACGTCAAAAAGTAAACCAGAGTCACGCAATAAATTAAATGAAAAAGATGTCCACCGAAATTGTGAAAATCGAAAAATTGGAGTTTCGAGCCATCATCAAGTACCTGTATTTAAAAGGGTTAAGAGGTAAGCAGATTTACGAAGATATGCTTAATACCCTTGGTGATCACATGTCCTTCGTATGCGACCGTCAAAATTGGAATGCAAGCTTCAAAAGAGGTAAATTTTCCATTGAAGATGATGACCGATCGGGAAGGCCAGTTTCTGTGTCAGTCCCCGAAAATATCGATGCAGTTCATGACATGATTTTATCAGACCGTCGAATTGGGCTAAAACGGATATCTGAAGCACTGAATATTTCATACGAACGCGTTCAATGGTGTCAATTTGGACATGGAAAAATTAGGGCTGCAAAATGGATCCCCAAATGTTTGAATGTTGACCAAAAGCGTGCAAGGGTAGAAGCATCGCGTTCGATCTGTGCTCGATTTGAAAACGATGTAGACTTCTTTAAACCGAATTGTTACTATGGATGAGACTTGGGTACATTTCTACGATCCAGAAACAAAGCAACAATCGATGGAATGGCGACACTCTGGTTCTCCAAGACCTAAGAAGTTTCGTGTCCAAAAATCTGCTGGAAAAGTTCTTGCTTCAGTTTTTGGGATTGCCATGGAGTAATCATGATTGATTTTTGGATAAGGGTAGAACAATAACTGGAGATTACTATTCGACATTACTGACCACTCTACGGGAAAATATTAAAAGAAAAGACGCGGAAAGCTATCCAAAGGTGTTTTGTTTTTGCAGGACAACGCCCCTGCACACAAATCTCATGTTGCCATGCAAAAAATGCGTGATTTAGGGTTTGAATTACTAGAACACCCCCCTTATTCACCCGATTTGGCTCCGTCCGACTATCACCTCTTTCCTCAACTGAAAAAAGTTTAAAAGGTCGTACATTTTCTTCCAACAAGGAGGTAATAGAAGCTGTGGAGGTCTGGTTTGCAGAGCAAGAAGAAACATTTTTTTGAAAGGTCTAGAGTCGTTGCAGGTTCGCTGTAATAAATGTATCCAATTAAGAGGAGAATATGTTGAGTAATAAAATATTTTGACATTGAAATTTTGTTTGGTTCTATAGTAGGCTAAGAATTTTTCAATATATCCTCGTACATAAAATGAACAAAATAAATCTTAATTTTCAGAAAGGAATCACCCACTCCCTGGATGAATTTCCATGTATCTATTTATACTCTGTACGTAATTGATAAAAAAGTACGTAGTAGACACATCATAAGTCAATCCTGTCGCTGTAAGAAGCAATTCGAGACACATAGTTGGCAATAAAAATTTAACTGTTTAACCTTAATGCAAAGCATTTACGTACGTTTAACACGAGTCGACACTAGATGTCGCAATATTGTTGTGGTAATTTTTTTTTAAATTTAGGGTTGGTTTACTTTCATTCCCATATAAAGCAAGTACTGTTTATAACTTTAAACTAGGTTAAATTTATTCTTAGTTTACGTAAATACATTCCAAAATTTAACCATAGGAACGAACGATTAAATTTAAATCTTTTTTTAAACATTTACTACGGTATATAATGAGAAAAGTTGTAAATTTTAGTAAAATAAATCCTAAAGAGGGTGTTTAATATAATGTATCAACATTTTTGTCTAAAACGCTCAAACGTCGATTTATATTTTAAGGAAACAGGAAGTTATTATCAAGTTCAGTTTAGTTCAAAAGTGAATAAAATGAATTGTTTAAATGAAGAATTTCAAGAAATTTTTAATTTAAATACATTTAACTCATTTTAAAATTGTTTTTTCATCAATCGTTTTAATAAACATAACGTGTGCCAATTTGTTATTATTAGTAGTTTCTTTAGTATTTCAACTGATTTTATCGACAAAATTTGTTTGCTAGATTTTCAAGTAGGGAATACGTTTTCAAACCAAATGGACAAGGTACTCGTTTGAAAGTATGGGAGGTTCTATAAATAAGTTAATGTGTTGACTATTTTTACGAACTTCATGTAAGAACGAAGGACTTAGCTATAATTTTTTTTATTAATTGAGTTTTAAAGAACAATGAAAATCTTAAAATTGTAATATACTGGGAGGTTATTAATGACTGTCAAAAGTACTTTCATATATAAAAATTATATTATTTTACTGAAGTTAGGCACATTACCTTATTTGAAGTTTACGAGCTGAAATAACCAAATACATATTTAGAAAGTATCACCTACACAGTAATTAAAGATCTCCCGGTATAAGCCTATCATTAAATAATGTATGACAATTTAAAACTTACAATGGGATATAATGCTCATAACCGTTTCTAGGATAGAAAAGGGAAACTAAAATGATATAAAAGAACTCACCCCCACCCCAATTAAAAAAGTTTAAATAGCAAACCCCTACTTGTGATACATCATTGAAAAGGCTACAAAAAATGCTATCCAATGCTATAGATAATAATTGTGCAGGGTGTATCAATAATTACGAAATTTATACCTAACAATTTTAAATTTTCCTTTTAAGGCAAGGTTTCGCAATATTGATTCACTCTGTACAATTATTATCTACACAAGTTGATTGTAGGCTTTTCGATAATGTATCACAAGTAGGTGTTTGCTATTTAAACTTTTTTAGTTGGGGATAGGTGGGGCCTATGGGGTTGATGGGGATGAGTTCACTTTTATGTCATTTTATTTCCCCCTTCGTATCCTAAAAACGGTTTTAATCATCTTTCGTTTGTAAGATATAACCCATTGTAAGTTTTTAAATTGTCACATTGTGTATTAATTAACAGCGTCAAACTTAAGTTCAGACTGATTTTTTTTATTAATATTGGATTAATTTTCTATAGATTATTTCTTTGAGATTCAGTTTTAAATTTTGTTACAAAACATCGTACTTATTCTCATATGATGAACATAATTTAAATAAACTGAATACAACGCCACTTATTACGTCAATGTGTGAAAGAAATAATGTGTGTAGTGTGCACATCAAAAGCAAACACAAAAATGTACTTAAAAAGGAAGCAAATATACAGATGCTAAAAATGACGAAGAACTAATAAACATGTATACGATAGTCGACAAAACTAAAGCCCGGGGCTAGAAGAATTTTAAATTTTTGTGTTTCGTACACATTACACACATTGTAGTTCAGAAACAACTGCAAGTACAACCTGTTATAGGGTGTACATTAAGTAATACGCAAACAATTGAAATTAACTACAATTTTTCTTTCTTGGGAAAACATTTTATTTTAATGACTACACACAAGTAAGTGTTAATACCGTAACCATGAGTTTGAAAAAGTTCTATAACTCCATCAGAAATCAAAAACAAATTCTAGTTCATTTCTTATTCTTTGAATCGAGTTAAATTTCAATAGAGTTTAAAGAAACAGACCCTGATATGACTGTAAGAAAACACACGAGCGTAAATAATTCATGTTAAATATTATGTAAAACATCAGAAATAATTATTTATGTTTGTCATTTGAATTAAAGCATTTAGAATGTTTTTAGTCTGTCTTCAGTTATTTTTAAAATTTCGTTTAAATTATAGACAAAAAGATTCATAATAAATTTGATTATAAAAATTGTTTAGTATATACCTCGAGATTGGGCTTGGGGTTTATATTTTTGTCCCTGGGCGTACAAGCGACGTCTTGTTAATCCCAAGGTTATTGAAGATAAAAAAAATTGATTAATTCTAGATTTCTTTAGCTAATCAGAGCAATTTTTGCTTTATATACGTCTATTTTTTCCAAAAACGTAGAAAATGCTTTTTCTTTCGATAATACATTTTTATTTAAAAGTTAATACAATGTATTGGTTGTAAATTACATGTAAGTATGTACTTGTGGATTACGTTTTCTTCTTATTAAAATATATTAGATTTATAAGATATTTATCACTAACCAAAACAAACGTACTTAAAAGTTAAAGATTCTGAGTTATTTAAGTTTACAAAGTTTTACTTTCCGTTTGATGTTTTACTTTACACTTAAACCGATCTTTTCGTTTTTAGAAACATATTTAAATCTATTCCAAAATTATTACCTTTCATTTTCTCCTTTCTTTTTGTACGCAACACACGGTACTGACAGGTTTAATATTAAATACAGTTCATCGAAAAAAACATTAATCGTTTTTTGAGGCAAACATTTGCAATCAGAGTTAGTGTATTAAACTAGCTGGTATTATAAACATACATAAAATACGGATATTAATTATAAATAAGAAAGTTCAGTAATTTTTTAGATAAGTTTAATCTTAGATTAATTAAGTTTTAATTAAGTTAAATTGATTTCAAATTTAGACGTTGTAAAACAAACTTAAATCTAAAAAGCATCTCCTATTAAATTTTAAGAACAATATTGATTATGTTACTTATTGAATTAACTGTAAAATTTGATCCAAAATTATGTGTTTAGAAATCTGAACATTCCGTTAACTTTGCTGTGTGACAAATTTTATTCATCAACATTTAAAAATTGTAAACCATCAGTACAGTTCCACTTTAGCATTATCATGATGCATGTATTGGACAAGTTCAAATTTTATAAAAGTTGGTAAAAAACGATTGTTTAATTACATAAATGATTTATATTATATTAAAATGGTTTACTTAATCGCAAATAGTACAAGTGATTACAACTTTGGGGTATTAATTAAATGACTTTTTAATACCTCCCTTATAATTTAAAGAAAGCAAAAAATTTAAAAAAAACACACACACACATTAATTAAAATGCTATTGAGTTTAGAATTAAAAAACAATAATTACAACAATGAAAATTTATTTGTAGTAAATTTATTTAAAAACACAAAATAACCACATACGAAGCAACCCTTTGGTTCTATTTTTAAACGCAGTTGTGATCTAACGCTTTTTGCTAAAGCAGAATAAAAGCATTCGTGCTCAAAGCCTCGATCCTTTGTGATAAAATGTTAGAGAAAATGACGACGGGACCATTTGCATTTTAATGAAGGAAATAAAAGTATGGATTATTAAAGTTTACTTCATTTCAGTGTTTATTTTTGACAAAACAAAATTAGAGTAACCCTAAAAGTTATAGTATAAAGAACAAAACAAGTCCGTAACAACATCCTTAGCGTTAAATAATCCCGAGAGTTTAATACACTTAAGTCCCCATCAAGCAAAATTATGACAAGCCCGGCACGGTCATTAAAAAGCTTGTGTAAAGAAGCATTATTTTAAAATTCATGTTCTCTGCCATATTCTCAAGAACTTAAGTAAACGCCAACTCGGTTGATACATAAAAATTAATTTATAACGCCAGTAAAACTTAATTAGAGCTTCTATATTGAAACATTACTAAATTATTCTCTTTTAAGAAGTAATATTTTGTTTTTGTTAAGCAAGTGTGAAGAGCGAAATGTATCTTATATTATTCTGCACACACAACAGTTTATACCATGCAGATCAAATAAAGTATTATCATTGATTATAAACGTAAAATAAAAATTTTATGAAGAAATATTTCTTATCCCTATTTAATTAATGTAGTTCCTACATTATGATATTGTGATTGATAATGTTATAAAAATTATAAACCAAAACACTAACACCAACTAAATTGTATAAACTAAAATGACTAAAATAATAGTAGAATACCACCTGTGCCATGTAATTATAAATAGTATAAAGTACCTTGTAGTCATGCTTTATACCAAAATGAATATATTGTTTATTAACATTTAAATGCAAAAAACGTTTTTTTTTCCGCTTTTTTTCAGTACAGTGAAAAGTAATAAGCCAACGTAAATAGTGTAAAAAAGAACAGTTGTAGAGGATAAAAATACTAATAAAACGAGCACAAACTCGACTCGATCGGATAATAACTTTTTGAGTAAAAACGGAAAAAGTAGAATATTTCCCTTTTTCTTTGAAAGTTCTTAGACCGTCATTTTCTAAGACGTAGCGGAACTTTCAGAAAATAAGAGATAATGATACGTACTTAATATGTGCAAAACCCTGCAATTGTCAGGCAATTAGTTTATGCATAATTGCAATTTAAATTTTTAATTAACCACATATTTCCAGGCTGAATGCTCCTGTGGTGGTCCGATTGTCAGAAATAAAAAAAAAAATTGTAAATGTGAAATGGAAAGGAACAAAACGTATATTCTCATTTTTTGGATAAAATTATATTTATTTCGCGAAAAATGCATGCAAAGATGACTGAACTTGACCGAAAGCGAGAAAGCGGTGGAGTGGTGAGAGTACCCGACCGCTAGCAGCGCGCCTATAAACGCACTCCCCTCAAACGGTACTAGCCCACCACTCCACGCTTTCTCGCTCTTGGTCCATTTCAGTCATCTTTCCATGCATTTTTGGTGTATTAAATATCATTTTATCAAAAAATGAGAATATACGTTTTGTTCCTTTCCATTTCACCTTCAAAGCTATTTTTTATTTCTGACAATCGGACCACTACTCCACCATTCAGCCTCGATTGCACTAAAAAATTTAAATCGCAATTATGCATAAACTAATTGCTTGACAATTCAAAGGTTTTGCAAAATTACCTCTTATTACCCAAAAGATTTACGCCATATCTCAAAAATGAGGTTTTACGAATTTTTAAAGAAAAACGCAAATGTTCCACTTTTTCCGATTTTTCTCGGAGAATGATTATCCGATCGAGTCGAATTAGTGCTCATTTTATTTGTGTTTTTATCCTCTACAACTTTTCTTTTACACCTTTAACGTTGCTTCATTGTTCACTCAACTAAAAAAACAATGAAAAAGTACGTTTTTTGCATTTAAATGTTAATAAACAATATAATGACAATTCATTGTTGGTATAAAACATGACTATAAGGTACTTTGTACAATTACATGGGCACATGCAGTATTTTACTATTATTTTTGTCAAAAATTTAATTATTATTTGCTGAATATTTTGGGGTAAATAAGTATAGTCCTTAGGAAGACATTTTTTTTTAAATATTCTTTAAGAAACTCCTCGTGCCATTTGAGTGCCTGTTTCATTGCTTCCTCCTTAATTATCAGCGGTAGGAGACCCGAACCAAGTGGGTGTTGTTCTCATAGCGCCTACTATGCTCAAGCATGCCAACCTTTGCACTTTTGCCAACTTCACTTTAGCTGTGATTTGGTTTACTTTTTTCCAACAGACTACAGATGCATATAAGAGACTAGGTCTGACAAACTGCTTATAGACCGAGACTTGGTTTCGTTTTTATAACCTTGTTATAGTTGTTTTGTACTAGTGACTTTCACATGTCAATTATTAGTCTAAAGTCACCCCCAGGTGTTTAACCTCTATTGAGAGGAAGACGGTAGTACGTTTAGTTTGATCCTAGGGATATTTAAATTATTTGTTTTGTAAATAGTACACTGATAGTGGTCAAGCCTTCTTTAAGATATCAGTGTAGTGTTAGTCTGATTGCGTTCCTCATTGTCTCTCCAACGAAAAAGTAATTCATTCCTCTCACAGGAATGACTATGTCACCGTCATACCTGGAACATTGCACCCATCCAAACTTTGGTCATCCAGTAGTTCATCTACTTCCAACAACCGCATTAAGAAAGAGATGACCCCCTTTGCGGGTAACTTCTTGTATTACATACCACACGTGTAGCAGTCACCACTCTGTTCACCAGCATGTTTTTTATTCAGTTAATAATGCGGTTGTTTATGCCTCTCTAAGGAAATAAGTCAAATCAACCCTCTATGCGGTAACTGATAAGGATATCTCTTTTAATTCATGTGCTCCCTATATGGTTGTGACAAGTTTATGTAAATGTGATACCGTTGTTAAGAGGTTTACTTACCAGTACCTCCGTATGGGCATGGAGCCTTGAAAGACTCAAAAAACACTATGGCCCAATTAATCCTTGTAGGCGATGCAATGGTATTGATTAGAAAACTGTATATCTTCAGTTTTGCTTTAATTCATATGATCCCTCGGTCTTTCACCATTTCACATGGTGCTTTACACCCTGGAAAGTGTTTTGTAATGAAAGGTTCCATAGTTTCCTGAAAGGTTGACGTTATGGTGCCGTTTTCTCTTTTCAAAGAAGCTGTTTTGCTTATATCAGGTGTTTCATTAAGATTCTCACAGAAGGTTTTCCAGAAACCCTTATCTTACGAAATCTGTGGTTGAATTCCGTTCGAGACTTGCAGTACTGTTTCCAGTTGTTTGAGATCTTTACCTTATTGAATTCCCTTCAATTCATAGACCTTTGTAACCTTCGTTGAAAGATAAGCTGTTTTTTCTAGATTGTTTGTTGACCTTATATCAAGGTTTATTTCCTATTATGTCAATCTGCAGGTCTTGTTTAAATCCTTCTCAGTTGGTCTTTTTAGATACTTTGTTATACCTTTTTATCTCGAACTTCCCAGAATCAACGACGATACGTCCAACATTCTACCTAAGGTACTGAAAACAGAAGAAAAATGTATGCTGGCCTCGAATAGAAACCCCAGAGAGAATGTAAATTAAATAACTTCGACATAAAGTACAGTATCCGCCATAAAGTTGGAACCATATGGCAATTTTTATTATTATTGTAGTTAAAAAAAAACTTTGGGGGGCAATCACTTCTGCTTCTGAAATAACTTAAAATGCGCCAAGTCAAAGTTGACAGGTAATATCTGTCAATTGTCAAGCTCGTAATTTTGGAAAAAAATTTCCTAAAAATGGGTCAATTTGTTAAAATTGCGAAAAATGTTACTAGGAAATTATGATGCTAATCACATTTTATGCCCATGTGCAGATTTTGAGAGAGAAATTTTCATGTTCAATAAATTTCATATATTCGTATTTTTTTATTCACCCCCTATTTATTGTTTGTAATTTTGAAGTAGTCGTTATGTGTTAAGATATTCAAATTATAAAAAACCATTTTTGTACTATCCAACTAAATTTTAATAAAGAAAAAGTTGAAAAACAATTTCTGATTTTTTTGAAATTTGGAAAATAATCCAGAGACTACCTTTTTAGTTGAGAATATCAATAATCATCAAAACCAACTTACGTACGAATATTATGATCATAATATGCAATGGAATGGTAGCCTTTATACTGCTTTTTAAACCGTTTTAAATGTTTTAAAGCAGCCAGTTACGGGGGTGAATAAAAAAATACGAAAATATGAAATTTATTGAACATCAAAATTTCTCTCTCAAAATCGGCACATGGGCATAAAATGTGATTAGCATCATAATTTTCTAGTAACATTTTTCGAAATTTTAACAAATTGACCCATTTTTAGGACATTTTTTCCAAAATTACGAACTTGACAATTGACAGATGTTACCTGTCAACTTTGACTTAGCGCATTTTAAGTTATTTCAGAAGCAGAAGTGATTGCCCCCCAAAGTTTTTTTTAACTACAATAATAAAAAAAATTGCCATATGGTTCCAACTTTATGGCGGACACTGTACTTTATGTCGAAGTTATTTAATTTACATTCTCTCTTTTGAACGTTGTTGCGAGTTTGTTTGTGTTTTTATTGTTAGTTAGCCATATGTCCTTTTATTCTACTTTGTTTTACGTAAATCCTTCAACGTGACTTCTCAGATTATCTTGCGCTTAAAATTTCATTATTTTGCGACGTTTGCCTTGTAAGGCACATTACTTGAATTTTATGTACATATTAGTATTGTGCATGTTTATTTTTATTTTGATATTTTCTTTGGTGCACCCTTGAATTTCTGTTTGTGTTACTCCCCAAGAGTTTACCACAGTGTGACAAAGAAACTGTGGCACCCCGTTTAATTTCAATCAAGCGTCTCGACCCCGATTGTGAGAAGTTTTACAAACCAGTGTTTTTTGCATTGTGTAATATGCTGTAACGTATAATTTTCAATCTTCTTCTGTTTTTACACGCAATAAATATCATTGATTAAAGTTTTAACATATAACCCAAAAATAGAATACTGTCAGTATCTGCATAAGTGCTTCGTTAAGTAGAAGTGTTGAATTGCGAATGACATGAAAGCATTTATAATAAGTTGGTTAGACACACGCGTAATGTCGTTATCATTTCCATAACTACATTTTCCCAAAATACATATTATAAAAATTTAATGATTCTAAAATTAAATGTAAATAAAAATCTTTGCACGAGCATGTAGTTCAATCAATTTTTCTAAAAATATCTGCAAAGACAATCACGACTAAAACAAGAATAGACTAAAATCGATTAGGGTTTGAAACGCTCTGATTGAAATGCGAAAATAGCAAGTTCTAGTTGAACTGTGGCAGAAAGATAACATTCAGCGCATAGTTTAACAAAAAAAAAACACGTCGCCCTAAGCTAAACGAATTTCTTCAAGAAAACGGAAAGGTAATTATTACTTTTGCATTTGAAAAGACTTTCATTGTTTTTTAATCTTGACAAATGAAATTACAATTTCTCCCACGTAAACTTCGGATAAATTTAATTTACTTCAAATTGGCGAATAAAGTAAAATCCGAGAAAACAATGTGTATTTATTGTTAAACAGTTAAGTTAGTATGTAAATGTCATCATAAAGATATTTACATGCAGTACAACAAATAAGTTTTATATTGAATCAACGAATCTGCAGTTAATTTGTAATTTGATATGTATATTCAGGAATGCGTTAAAAACGTTCATTTTACAAGAAAAGTGTTAGTTGTATTTTATTATTAACCAAAATGCGAACAACATTTTTGTTATTTTAATAAACAGTTTAATGCTTTTTGTTCTAGTTCATAACATTTTAATAATAAAAAATTAAGTTTAAATATTTTACGTATTTTGACAAAGATTTATTGACGATGCATAGCATCAAAAAACATAACAATAAAGAAAAGATCTACAATACTCAGTGTTACGAGGAAGATGTCCAGTGGATATATCATGGGAACATAGAAACACAAGACTTTCTTAACCCTAACTAGCGAGGTACTATTTTAGTCACTCAAGTAGCGAGGTGGGGTTATGGCTACCCCAATTTTCTTTGTTCTCGTACATTGCCATTTGCATAAATTGCATTTTTTTTTCAATTAGAATGAACTACTAAAGGTTCCTAATCATAAATAAGAGATATAACTTTGAAAAATACTTTAATTAATATAAGTTTATCTAAAAAAAAAGCTAAGTTTCCAATTTTTGACTTCTATGTCCTAACTCTAATTTACAAAATTCAACTAAAATATAAAAAATAAAATAAACAATATTTAAATTAACTGTAATTGTTAAAAAACAGCATTTAAATCTATAGAATTCTTATTTGACCGCTTTCAATTGAGACAATATTTGCACACTGTCGCACTGCACTCTTTACATACAGGAGTACGGCAATGATGGCATTGTACTCGGGTTTTATTTGTCTGCTTTTCGTGGACACTTCCCACATCTGGCCTGCTTATCAAGCATTACTGGTGGGTCGTGCGATACTTCTTGGCCTAAGATACCAGCAATAGAATGACGTAGCATACGTGGCAGGCGTAGGTTTGCAAGACGCGTTTTTATGAAATCTAGTCGGTTCTGGTGTGAATTTCCTGGATGTGCTGACCAAATGATATGGGTATTCACCATGCTGATGTTGATTAGTTGGTAGAAGATAGCCAAAGGCCACCGCCTGTTTCTCCGATTGGTTGAGTACAGTGTGCACTTTTCATCGAGTGCATCAATTCCCCTTTAGTTGCATTGTAAAAGCAACCATTTCTGGCTCTCCCGTGTCAGGATCTGTATTTCTATCATGATGCATGGAAGACAACAAGAGCACGACTTTGTTCAGTTTGGACACGAACGATAGTAGGGTTAAGTCACGGGTGAATGCTTAAGAAGCACTACCTACTTCTTTTCTTTTGGCATTTAAGAACTTAGGAGAAACTTCTTTTTATTTTTCGAAGAGTTCCCACGTAGGTAAGACCTCTTAACAATAACTCTTGGGCCAGAGGCACAGAAGAAAACCAGTTGTCGGCTGTGATGTTGCGGTTAATTCCCTCTATTGGAGCGACTAGTCTTAAAACAGCTTGAGTAGGTTTTGCCATTTTCTTCTCTATGTCAGTCAGCATGGCACCGTCACTATCTTTTCCTGCGTAGATGTAAGCATTTAATAAGTAGTGAGTTCGCGCATCATTTAATCCCATAAGCTTAATTCCGTATTTCCGAGGTTTTTGTGGAATGTACATCCGAAAATGACAACGCCCTTTAAAACCAATCAGAATCTCATCAATACAAGCATATTCGCCAATAGAATAGCATGATTGGCAGTTCATGATAAACGCATTGAATACCTGCGAGATAGCTGCTACTGGGTCGTCTTTCTTGCGTTCTTCCCTGTCCAAAACATCATCAAAACGAAGACATTGGAGAATTGCTGTTACTCGTCTAATGGAAAACATGCAGCGAAATATTTCTCTGTCGGTTTCATCTGTCGCAAAGAGAGAATTCAAATCTTCGTTATTTGATTTGAAGAACGCTGAAAACATCAACATTCCTATGAACGCTTTTATCTCCTCCATAAATATATCTTCGTATTCAGTACGCGATGTATCTTTTAGCCGTTCTCTTACTTGAGCAAGCTTCTCGTTTGTTCTTTTGCATATTTGTTGGAGGATTTCGTCAGTAAAAAGAACCTCCCACGAGGATAAATGATTGCAGAAAGTACCGCGGTTAGCTGCCCCCTTAACGCCTGGAATGTGCGAAATGATATTATGCTGCCTTGTGCGAACATTTTGTTTAGGCTCCACTTTGCTCCACTTGTATTTGTTTTTACCACGAAGTTCACTTCTAAGTCTTTTTTGTTTTACAACTAAAGGTTCATCGTCTGAGTCTGATGAGTTTGTTGTCTGATCATTGTCGTGGCTTAGTGGAAAATTACTCCTTTTATCAACGTCTTTCTCAGCGGTTTGTGGAGTACAATTGCTATCTTCTAAAGTTGTCGTAGGTACTTCAATTGTGTCACAGCCACAGAAAACCGAGCTAGAATCATGATCACTCAATATTGCATTTTCTACGTCACTAAAATCACTTTCTTGGCTAAATAATAAACTTTCAGCCCATTCTGTAAAACGAGGATCGTAACTGCGCATTTTTTTTTAATGTTTTAAATGCCATTTTATGCTGAAAAAAAGTAAGTGATAAAACAAAAAATGGCACGTAAGCAGCGACCTGGGGTGTGAGAACTCCCAGCGCTTGCTAGTCCTTACCTGCTACAAACATCAACCACGCTAAAAGGTGGTGTATACGCGATGCAAAGCACACTCCCCGAGAGGTATGTGAAGTCTGATGATGTCACCTACTCACATCATTAACTATGCGTAATTTCAAAGTCTGCTGGGAGTTTTTACACCCCACCTCGCTGGTTACGGGTTAAGATGGAACAAACGAAAGATCTATCAATACATACAAATCTTTTAGTTGCAGTGAAAACAATCTGTCTAGGAAAAAAACACCCCGAGCTCAAAGTTGTTGGGGTTGGAGCAATCTGTAGAACTACTTTAAACCGGCAAAAAAGTTTAGACTTGAGGTTCGGAGCACGGATGGAAATAATGTAAGACGAATTTAAGTGAGAAAACGGACATTGAATATGGCAACCTAGAATGTGCAGAAAATACGTATCCGTGTCGGTAGGATCAGTTATAATCATGTTTTTGGGAAAACTTGTGTAGGTGGAGTGCGCCGTTTAAGTAAAATAAAATGTTTGATTGAAAATAAAGTCACACCAGATCGTTATCCCGTCAAGTGATTGTCAACTTAACAAATATTATGAATTTAATGTTTTGTTAACAGGTTGTTCCAAAAATTGCTTAAAAGAAGAGGTCTACATATTACAACTGACCGTCTCTTTTTGATATCAAATCCCTCTTGGAACTTGGCAAAAGTGGGATTGAGTGAAATTCAGATTTCGAAAAGAACGGGCCACAACAGCATCGGTTCGGTAAGCAGTTAATTATAACTGAACCATAAACATCACCTGGGAATCATTGCAGTTTGAAGAAGAGCAATCGAAGGAACCCAAAAAAAGGCATGGTTTGTCAATCTACTAGTTGTAATTTCAGTTAATAAAATCTTGAATCCAGGTTATTGCACATGTACATATTCTTTCCTGATTCACTAGATTTTAAACAGTTATATCACTGGATTGGTTCAAATTTGTTGAGGCCAATAGTCCAGCTCAGATCATTACAAGTGTATAATATAATGTATATATTACTTGAATATTAGAGAAATATCGAACATTGCGAATAATGAACACTAGCATGTTTATAGAAGAAAAACAAATTGTATAAATATGTAAATTTAAGGTGGGTTGTTTATCAAAGATAATGTCCAAATCTTTAAAAATTTTACATTGTTCAACAGGTATATTGTTAAAAAAGTAACATAAAGCGGTTGTAATATATTGTTAATATGTTGAAGATCAATAGTTTCAACAAATTTCAAAATTTTTAGATCGTTGGCAAAAGTAAACGTTCCGATTTTATGATATCGTTAATAAATACTAAAAATAGTAATGGTCCAAGGTTTGACCCTTGAGGGATACCAGAAGTGGCCTGAAAGGGAGTTGCATTGCATCCGCAAAAATTAATTGTCAGAAAGCGATTCTGAAGATATAATGATAAAAGTAAAATAAGTGAAGATGAGAGCCCAAACCCCTGCAATTTTAAAATATAATTTTATAATCAACAGTGTTGTCTAAGACTGTTGTAATGTAAAATAGCATAAATTAGTAGTAGGTTGATATGCGTTTCATAAAACCGTGTAGTAAGAGCGATAACCACTTTAAATATTGAAATAAATTGTTTGATATAGAATACTCTGAAATATTTTTGCCCCCTGACTAGCACATGTTTCAGTTGTTCATACTTATTTTAAAACTTGATTTTTTATAAAGGAATGGAACTCGAAGCTGCAGCGTCTATTTTAACAGAACTAAACAGGAAAATACCAAAAACTATATTCGGACACGCGTTTCAATAGCTAAGCCATCATCATCAGTTCATCGGTTCGCTGATGATAAAGCTTAGCTATTGAAACTGGTGTTCCGAATATAGTATTTTAGTGTTTTCTTGTTCGTTGAATTTTACACACAATACGGTAATGTACGGTTACTATGCGGTAAAGTAGTAGCTGATAAATATAAAATCAGATAAATTGATTAAATATACAAAAAATATTATACACATTTCGTGTGTAAAGTAAGTCCTACTTTTGACACTCTAATGTAAATAACTATTACTAAAATTAGAAAGAATTCGGTATTTTCCAACTTTTTATAAAATGTGTAAAATTGAAGCCCATACACATAATAGACGTTCGCCAGTTGTAAAATTTTAAATTGCTGTGTAGTTTTTAAAATGTGTATTTAATTCAAACACTGAAAATTGAAGCCGAAACAGTTCAATAGAAGGTCGTGTGTATCGTGACGTCATTCCTTGTAGAAATAACATAAAATAGTAAATTATGGTGTTTTACGTTAGTACTTAGTGTTGTTATAGAGGTGAAAGTGTTTTTATGTCGTGCCTGATGTAAATAATGTATTAAAAAACACTCTAAGTTAGTAAAAATACATTATATGAGTACCTTTACTCCTAATATTGTTGTTTTCAATGTACGAATACATTCTTCATTGCCAATTTAACTTAATGGCATCCTGTAGTAATTACATGAAGCACAAATTCATTTTTAAATCAAAAGTGTCTACCTAATGTGAATTATGTATTACAATGGTATTACTTACGATGTAGTTTTTACACCTCTAATCTCCGCGGAATTGAATCGTTCGTCATTCACCATAAACATATAGGTATAAAGACGGTGAGAACAAGGTTTTTGAAACTCTTCCGATGTCATACAATTTTAAACACCCGCTTTTAATTCCAATAAACACAAAGATTGACCACTGAATCAAGCGTAAAACGTAAACAAACCACCATTTATACGAGTGTTGACGTCATGACCAATGACAACGCGTTTGGAGAATGATTTTATAAGACGGTGTTTTGGATATCTTTAAAATAAAATTTAATTCTAAACACATTATATATTTTTTTGTGGTATTGGGGTTTCCTTTTACGTTTATGACTAAACAATGAAGTATAATTTTCTTAAATATAAATTTAATTAAAATACGCAATTGTCACCGGCCTGTAATTAATAATATTACTTCGATCTCCAGATTTATGAATAGGAACTACTTGACCTAGTTTCAATTCAGTAGGATAAGTGCTGGTTTTTATTGCTAAATTAAATATAAGAAAAAGAGCCTTTGAGAACGGTTTGGAGCAATCCTTGATTAACATATTAGCATTAATTATAAACTTATATTAGGTTAAGATCTGGTCCATACAATTGAATCTAATGTCAATGGAAACGAACAACTTCAAAATAAGAAATGGCTTCTTTAAACATAAATATATCTAATTTTAATATTTTTTCTTTATTTATTTATTGTAACGGTGTCGACTATATACACAGTGGTCAAACAAAAGTTTGCACCTAGCTTTTCACTTGTTTTTGTAATTGAACGCAAAAAGCTCGAACACGTCGATTTTGCTTTTGAGAGGGACACATTTTAAACATATTATTTGACCTGCGCCTTTAACCCCTAGCGGGGGTGAGTAACAACCCTAAAATTTTAAATAGTAAAAAGAAGTCGAGTTATTTATCATTTTAAAAGGGCATAAAATTGTCTTTCTAATATACCTTATTTGTTGAATTTTTATAAACACTTAATGCAAAAAACGGCTTTAAAGACATTAACCTGATAATTTTGCGTATTAATAAAAATACAAATAAGCTTTAATTATTACAAAGTGAAAACAACTGCAATCATTAGTACGTTCCAATGTTTGTTATTTTTAACGTTGCTTTGTAAAAACGAGTAAACAAGCCGTTAAATTGATTTATTAAAATGTTACTTTAACAAATGTTGAAAATGTGTTTAAAGCCGTTTTCGCATTAACTGTTTTAGTAAAATTCAACAAATAAGGTATCATTAGAAAGACAATTTTGTTCCCTTTCAAATAAGACTGACTTCTCTTTCCAATAAAAATTTTATGAGCAGTTACTCACCCCGCTAGGGGTTAAAGACGTAGATCAAAAAATGTTTAACATGTGTCCCGCTCAAAAGCAAAATCGACATGTCCGAGCTTTTTTCCGTTCAATTACAAAAAAGTGAAAAAGCTAGGTGCAAACTTTTCATCAGACCACTGTGTATAATAATAAAAGTCATCTTTGTACAAAATAAGTATGATATTATTATGTCAAAGTCAATTTATTTTATTAGAGTGATTTTAGGCCACTTAATTTAGTAACGCTAAACGTTGTCCCTTATACCGTACCTACATAAACTTAGCGGGAAACAATGATAGAGAGATTTTACCTTTTATACTACGGCTACGCAATAACATAAAATTAATAGAATACATTAATAACCGATAACGTATTCTCTTATTACGGTGACGTTAACGTTACGTAAGCGATAATGTTTATGTCACGGTAAGAAGAGAATACGATTCTGTGATTTTGATACGATTCATGTTTACTGTTAATTTTATGTTACTGCGCAGCCGCAGTATAAAGGATAACGTTTAGCGTTACCAAATTAAGTGACATCAAATTTTTATTATATAGTCGAAACTGGTTACAATAATTAAAAAAAAAAAAAAAAAAATATATTAAATAAAAAAAAAAAAAAAAAAAAAAAAAAAAAAAAAAAAAAAAAAAAAAAAAAAAAAAAAAAAAAAAAAAAAAAAAAAAAAAAAAATAAAAAAAAAAAAAAAAAAAAAAAAAAAAAAAAAAAAAAAAAAAAAAAAAAAAAAAAATAAAAAGTTTTTTCTCCATCTCATTTCACATTCATACTCTTTTCATTTTTTTTTTTTTTCACTTACACTATATTTCTATTTTTTCTTACCACACATTTTTATTTTTCTTCCACTCATTTTTAATTCTCAACTTTAAAATTTACCTTTTTTTAATACTATTACCATTAACTATTTTTTTATCAACCATTTTATTTCTTTAAAAACTTATACATATCATCCAATAAAATAAAAATCCAAATATATATTTCACTATGCTTTGCGACACGCTCACCGTTAGCATACATTCTCGCGAAAATATTGATATACCTGGACACAACCATTGAATAAAACACAATCAACTAAGGGTTAAATACAATTTTAGATTACGTAATAATGCAATAGAAGATCACTATCAAAGTAAGAGAAGTGAGATTATTTAAAGGAGCAGAATGCGGATCAAAGCATTATATACGAAAAATTATACTTCCGCATAGAAATGTTAATAAAACGGCACATCAACAAATTAGAAAAATTGAAGAAAGTGAAAACATGCAAATACTATTTAAAGAAACAAACATGTAAAAGAGTAAAAAATAAACTTTATTACATTAAATGGAAGTATTGTTTGTACTATTAGGTATCATTGTTTTCAAACTACATCGTAAATCAATGGTCTTCACAAACAGCTGATATCGTAGACATGGAGGATGGTGTCTCCACCGTATAGTGCCACAAAACACCGTGCTCCGGTTCGCTTGAGTTAAGGAAAACTATCACCAATGAGGTTAGGATTTTTTTTCAAGGTTGTGAGTAACTTTGTTTTGCCCTTCCAGAAAGGAGCAGAGGTTGGTTCACATCCTGTGAAAGCGTGGTAAAACAGTACGAGTTAAGGAGGCATTGGTAGTCCTTCATTATCAAAAAAGACGTTGATGAGTACTATACACATTCACTTCTGCCGCTTTTTTGAAACATTTTTATTTATAACACTTTTATTTTTATGGTAATAATACCCCACTTGCGCGTGCTAGTAACTCATTTTTTCTACAAAAAATGATAAATACTTCTCGTACATAAACAAATTCTTTTAAATGGATGGATTGAAGAATTACTAAACTACTGAATGTTAGAATCCATAGTGCAATCACATAATTATTATCGTATTTCATCGAAAAAGGTTTGAAATGTTTTCTACTAAAAAACATAAATTTTGTTGACAACTAAAATTAAATGAGCTGCAACAAGTTAGAAATCCACAAAAGTAAAATCAATATTGTACATTAATGATCTGAATTGTAATTGATTCATAATTTCAAAGTAAGTAAGTAAATATAAGTTAAGAAAGATCGTGCCCAAACAGCGGTGGGAAACACAAAAATTATTAGTATTTTGATCACTTTCTCGTTAACTATTATCCCTAAGAGACTCTACTTGGGCTGAAATGAAAGCTAATGTCATTTCTTATAAAGTCATACCACTTAAAGAGTGTCAAGACCACGTCATTGGCGGACATATAGCTTGAAACACGAGCGAAAACCTAAAAAACAGTTTTTTTTTGTAAAATTGACCCATTTTTGAAGGGCAATATCTCCGTTACTGTTAGAGCTACTGATCTCACTTGGTCTTACAATTATCACAAATTTAATGTAGTTTAAAAATGATAATCGTATATCGCATTTAGCACAGGGCCCTGAAAACTGCAAAATTGAGTGTAGACTACTGGGAACCTACGTAATAAAATAAAAAAGAAAAACCTACTGATACCTTTTTTGCAAGGTTCATGTTTAGTTCTACTGACCTACTAATTTAAGCAAGGAAACATTTTTCTTCACGTACCGGTGCTGATACGGTTGTAGATAAAATTTGTGTCACGCTAGACGGTTGTTGGACTAACAAAAGAAATGAAATTTTAAATATTATCATATATTGAGATATAATAACTCGAAGGATAACGGGATACAATTTCTTTATTTTTAAAATGTGCTTCTAAAACAAAATCTTAGGTAATTTTTATACATAAGATTCGAGCAAAGAAAGTATGTAGTGAATTTTAAGCTTATTCATCAATTCCCCAACTTTGAAGAAATAAAACTCTATACTTCGTTATATCAAGCATTCAAATGAAAACATTTGTTAATTTGTGGAATAATTTGAACTTAAACTTAATAATTTAAATTTTAAAAGTATGACACCTTAATAAAATCATTAAATTATTTTTTTAAGAATTATTTAAAGATACAAATTTATAAAATTATAAAAATAAAAAATAGTTTTAAATGTACAGAGTGAATCACCCCCAACGGGACGGAGATTAATAGCGAAACAGTAAAAGTTTTGGAAGTTTTGTCATTTTAGTAGCTTACAGGTTGATAAATTTTACATTTTAAAACTATTTTGAAATATACAGTATACCCCAAAAAAAGTGTGGCGCATCAAAGTTATGTTTACACAGTTAAAGTGTACTTTCTTAAAACTTCCCTATACCTAAATGCAGAGAGTTCCAAGTTAAGTCGACTTTTATTAAAATATGGAGTATTAAAAAAATTTCAATATCTTCTAATCCAACAAACCATAACAAATTTACTCTTACGTCTAAATAGTTGCATATTAGATTAATGTATTCCATCATCAAATATTAAACATATATTTACAGGGTGTTATTAATTAATATGAGCCTTATTTTAAATAGAACACCCTGTATTTTATTAATTTCATAACGTTAACAAAAAGTCCTCTTTCGAATGATATAAGGGTGTCATATTCCTATTAGTTACAGTTTTGCACAGATTTACAAAAAATCATGTTTCGTTACATGTTACATACAATATTTAAAAAAATAAGTTTAAAAAGGAATTAAACCTATTTCGAATTCAAATTCTAATCGGGTGTGACCGATGTTACCATGGTTACGATTTTCAAAACAAATGTCGAAACAAACTCACAAGTGACGAAAAATTTAATTTTTCGTAAATAGTTACGAAAAGTGGACCATTTTAACACTTACTTTGATTATGAAAAGTGTCACATCTGTCACGGAAAACCCTAATACAAGTACTACATGTTTTTTGGATAATTTAGGGATCAGTCAAACGAGTGTGAGAAGAATGGTTAAGAAAATCCACTATCATCTGTATCACATTCGACTACATCAGCATTTGACAGAAAACGATTATGATGACCGTTTAAATTTTTGTTTATGGACTTTAGACAATTATTAGCAGACTGTAATGTCATAAAATGACATTAACTGATTAGATTACGTATGCATTTTTTGTTTTAAAATCTCTCGCTACCATTAATTTAAAGAAAATTGTAAATTGAGCAAAAACTGTAACACTTAGGCATAGGACACCCTTATACCATTCGAAAGAGGACTTTTTTGTTAACGTTATGAATTAATAAAATACAGGGTGTTCCATTTAAAATAAGGCTCATATTACATATTGAATGATCTAATAATTAACCTGTAAATTCTGAACACCCTGTAAAGAGATGTTTAATATTTAATCATGGAATACATTAATCTAATATCCAACTATTTAGACGTAAGAGTAAATTTGTTATGATTTGTTGGATTAGAAGATATTGAATTTTTTTAATACTCCATATTTTAAGAAAAGTCGACGTAACTCAGAACGCTCTGTATTTAGGTATAGGGAACCTTTATAAAAGTATACCTTATTTTTTACGGGCAATCAAAAAACGCAATAAAATACAGGGTGTTCCATAAAAAAAACATAACTTTGATGCGCCACACTTTTTTGGGACATACTGTATATTTCAAAATAATTTTAAAATGTAAAGTTTATCAACCTGCAAGCTACTAAAAAGACAAAACTTGTAAAACTTTTACTGTTTTGCTATAAATCTCCGTCCCGTTGGTGGTGATTCACCCTGTATTTTTTTGGGGGGGGGGGGGGGGGGGGGGGGGGGGGGGGGGGGGGGGGGGGGGGGGGGGGGGGGGGGGGGGGGGGGAGGGGGGGGGGGGGGGGGGGGGGGGGGGGGGGGGGGAGGGAAAGGGAAGGGAAGGGGGGGGGGGGGGGGGGGGGGGGGGGGGGGGGGGGGGGGGGGGGGGGGGGGGGGGGGGGGGGGGGGGGTGGGGGGGGGGGGGGGGGGGGGGTGGGGGGGTAGTGGGGGGAGGGTAGAGTAGGGGGGGGGTAGTGGGGAGGGGGGGGGTGGGGGGTGGGGGGGGGGGGGGGGGGTGGGGGGGGGTGGGGGGGTGGGGGGGTAGGGAGGGGGGGGGGGGGGGGGGGGGGGGGGGGGGGGGGGGTGGGGGGGGGGGGGGGGTGGTGGGGGGGGGGATGGGGGGGGGGGGGGTGGGGGGTGGGGGGGGGGGGGGGGGGTGGGGGGGGTGGGGGGGGTGGTAGGGGGTAGGGGGGGGGGGTGGGGTGGTTAGTAAAAAGGGGGGGGGGGGGGGGGGGGGGGGGGGGTAGGGGGTGGGGGGGGGGTGGGGGGGGGGGTGGGGGGTGGGGGAGGGGGGGGGGGGGGGGGGGGGGGGGGGGGGGGGGGGGGGGGGGGGGGGGGGTTGGTTAGGGGGGGGGGGGTGTTAGGGGGGGGGGGGGGTGGGGGTTGGTGGGGGGGGGGTGGTGGTGTGTGGTTAGTGGGGGTAGGGGGGGTAAATAGTTGTGTGTGGTGGGGGGGGGGGTGGGGTGTGGGTAAGGGGGGGGGGGTGGGGGGGGGGGTGTGGGGGGGGGGGGGGTGTGTGGTGTGGTGGGGTGTGGGGTTGTGGGGGGTGGGTGTGGGGGGTGGGGGGTGGGGTGGGTGGGGGGTGGGTGGTGTGGGGTGTGGTGGGTGGGGGGGGTGGGGGTGGGTTGGGGGGGTGGGGGGGGGGTGGGGGTGGTGTGGGGTGGGTGGGGGGGTGGGTGTGTGTTGGGTGTGGGTTGTGGGGGGGGGGGGGGGTGGGTGTGGGGGTGTTGGTGGGGGGTGGTGGGTTGGGGTTGGGTGGTTTGTTGGGGTGTGGTGTTGTGTGGGGTGTTGGGGGGGTGGTGGGGGTGGGGGGGGGGGGTGGTGGGGGTGGGGGGGGGGGGGGGGGGGGTGTTGGGGGGGGGGTTGGGTGGTTGTGTGTGGGGGGGGGTGTGTGGGTGGGTTTTTGTGGGGGTGGGTGTGGTGTTGGTGGGTTTTGTGTGTGGGTTGTGTGGTTGTGTTGTTTGGGTTTGTGTGTTTGGGTTGTGTGTGGGTGGGGGGGGGGTTGTTGTTGTGTGTTTGTGTTTTGTTTTGTTGGGGTTTTTGGTGGTTGGGGGGTGTTGTGTGGGGGTGGGGGGGGTTTTTTGTGTGGGAGTTAGGGTGTGGATGTCACATCTAACATTAAAAATAAAATTCCAACAATTATAATTAAAAACAATTAACCATTACTCTGGATTAATTGTGGTCAATAATTAATAATAAGCGAAACGTCGACATATTGGAACCGGAGTAGTGGTTTATTTTCATACCTCCACATTAAGGAATTCTTGACAGGATATTCATCTAAAACAATTATTTTAGAGAATTTATCTATACAACTTGACTACAAACTCCTTGATTATGGAATAAAATTTCACAGCTAAAGTTGAAATTACGAGAGAATTCTGATATCGTATTAGCTCTTGTATTCAAGCACAAACGTCAAAGATCGGGTGGTGAGCAGTGTATTTTTTTGCATGTAAGCTTGTACATTTGCCACAGATATATATTTTACTGTTTAATACTAACATTCTTACATTGGTTGATTTATTTTTGTTAGAAAGTTACACAGTAGTTCGACAATATTTTCTAGATTGAGTGAAAGTAAATAAGTAATATTTAACAGTAACTGAAATGTTGTGATTTATGAAATTTTATAAAAACATTCAATTGCTAGTCACATATTACTGAATTATCACGTGTACTTAAACGTAGGATGTTGCTTACGCGAAGGTGCTGAAATTTTCCATGGTTACATATTTTCCATGGTTACATTTAAATCGTTAAATAGTTGAGAAAACCTATAGTGTTCACTTAAAGTACATGCATTAGAAGAAGGACAACCGAGAACTGATAATAAGGTGCGCTTCTTCAAGAACGTCGAAGTGCCACAGGGGTCAATCCTAATATCCACATTGTTTAACGTTAAAAGTCATCATTTTTTGCTAATAAAATCAAGCTCAATTAACTGTGTATATGTTTATGTTTTTATGTATATGTATTTCAACCACTGCTTTAATGGAGTATTGACTACAAAATGATGTACACGGATTTCTTACAGCTTTCACAGAAATAATGACGTGTCGGGTGAATATCAGAACTTCAGATTTTGGGGTTTCTGACTCGTTCAAGTAAGCATCTTTTCTGATGTTATTTTGTCTAAAGCCACGAGATCAACAATTTTGACCAAAATTTAATACGCAGTAATGTGCCATGTAGACATGCAGTGAGCAATCTTTTATGCTATACTGGGTGAGTCGGGAGGAGCGCACCAAACTCTAGGAGTGTATTATACACGTGAAAATAATGTAAAAAACTCATATGTTCTTATGCGATTCTCATTTGTTTTCAAGTTATGGCGTAATTAAAAATGTTCATCTAGCTTTCCACTTATTATCTGAATTTTAACATTATCAAAGTATGCCATGTTCAAGGCTCAAAGACATTTGATAATTCTGACGTTTTGATGAACTGTCAGTATACAGTGAACAGTAACTGAACATTTAATTTCGAATTTATGGGATTGTTAGTGTTGCAAAATGCCAGATACTTATTCAAATTTAGAATATGCAAATATGGTGTTTGTTTACGGTTTCTGTAATGGAAATGCTACAGCTGCTGCTGAAGAATATCGTCAACGTTTTCCACACCAAAGACATCCTGATAAAAACGTATTTATTAGAGTTTTCAACAAATTGTGTGAGACTGGTAAACTTCCCAGTGCAAACAGAAGTAGAAAATATTCTGGTAGAAAAAGATGCAACTACTAGCTTACGGAGAATTGCCACTCAATTGAGAATTCCACAAAAAAGAGTGATAAACACACTCCACGAGCAAGGCTTATATCCTTATCACGTACAGAAAGTACAGCACCTACAACCAGAGGATTACGGTAACCGTATGGAGTTTTGTCGGTGGATAAATAATAATTATCATGTTGTATCAATTATACTCTTTACGGATGAAGCTACATTTACCCGTGATGGCATTAATAATACTCGTAACTATCCATGTATGGTCAGACAAAAATCCCCACGCAACAATCGAAAGCAATTTTCAACATAGGTTTTCTGTAAACGTGTGGTGTGGTATGGTTGACAGTTATTTAATTGACCCTTTTATTTTGGAGGATCGTCTCACAGGAGACAACTACCTCAATTTTTTACAAAATGAATTACAAGGCCTGCTAGAGGATGTTCCTGTAAATATTAGAATGCAGATGTACTATCAGCACGATGGAGCTCCTGCACATGTCGCTCGTCAGGTCAAGCAACATTTGGACAAACGTTTTCCAGAACGTTGGATTGGTCGTGGAGGTCCTATTAATTGGTCTGCAAGATCTCCAGACCTCACACCACTAGATTTTTGTTTATGAGGCTGAATGAAAAATAAAGTCTACAAAATAAAAGAGGACACACGGGATGCACTAATTAGACGAATTTAGAATACTGCAAGAAGAAAGAAATGAATCAATTGGGAGAGCTACAAACGCTCTTCGTAGACGAAGCAGAAAATGTTTAGAAGTTAATGGCGGTATTTTTGAACATTTATCGAAAGAATTTTTATGTGTATAATTTTTTATTTGTTAATATGCTATAACTATATAAGAACATATGAGTTTTTTTACATTATTTTCATTTGTATAATACACTCCTAGAGTTTGGTGCACTCCTCCCGACTGTTCTAATGGTGAATTCATTGCAATTCTCAACATCTTGTTCTAAAATTAACCCAGTTATCAAATTTTTAAAAAAGTATTAGCATTAAAGCCGTACTGAAAATTATGCAATTATCTCAAAAAATGATCGTGAATTAATGAAATTTTGGACGATAGTCAATTTGGCTCTATAGTACTATGTTAAGCTGTGTCCAGGAAATGTGTGTTTTTTGTAAATATGCCGTTGTGCTGACATGCTGTGACGATGACGAGGTTTCTCTTTTTCTGTCTTTATTTGTCACTTATTTTTTTTAAGGAAGTGATCAAATGTTTACCACTGATTGCAGTTGTTGTGAATAATGGTGTGACTAAGCATGCATCTTTTGGTACAACTTAGAGTTCATGAATCTTCGTATCCCATATCAAGAATTTTGGCTTTTACTGTCTTCTTCCAATACGTTGTAGGGTCTGTGCTAATTTTTTTTGGTAAACTAGGTATTCTCAAAGCGTTACCATTTTTAAATTGAGTTATATCAAGTCTATAACCACTATTTGATTGATTTGTCGAAACTTCTGTAGTACTAATCGGTCTTCTTTGATTATGTTCCATTTCGATAAGTTTGCTCTTTTCAGTCTTCCTGAATAATTTTATCAAAGTTTTTGTGGAATCATGAGTTTGCGGACACCATTTCACAGTTGAGATTTTCCACCGGTAACAACGAGTTAAGTTCGTTTGCTTGGACACTTTAAGCAGCTAGTTTATAAACCATCTAGGTGGTTTGTGATTATTTTGTGTTGCTTTGTCCCAAAGCAATAAATATAGTATATAATTAAATAAATATTTTGATCTATACCGCTTCTTTTGGAGAATCTCGGAAGATCGATAAATGTATGATTTGTTTATTTTTCACGACAAATATTGATCGTTGCAAATATGTTACAACAAAAGCTAGTTTCGAAACTTCACAGCAATGTAAATTAGTGTTTGTTATTCGTTGTCCCTACTACAAATGCTCCTTATTTGCTTTTACAGCTTTGCAAATTACATTTCTCTTATTCAAATATTTGATAATAATTTGGTATTTCAGAAAAATTCTTTTAAATTATAAAAATTTATTTTTAACTAACTGCAAAGTTAGAGATCGTCATTGAATTGCATTACGTGAATAAACTTAATTATTTTCTTTGTTGTCTTGTATTTACTAATGTAAACGATTCTTTGATGTATATTCTGAAACTTCTACAATAAGTTGCTTTACGAAGGTTGACTACAGAAGTACACAAATGTGTTTGAACGTGCACACAACAAAAAACGTTTATTGCGATAAAACCACGTTAGGGCATTTTAAAACCCTTTGATTAAAAAATACAAAGAACTTTGAATTTTACGTAGTTTCGTGGATATATTTGGAGTGAAATGTGTTAGAAGTTTCTCAGCAACAATATAGTTGCATCCTTTATTGTTTAATAAAATTCGTAACTATATGGTATATATTAATAACACAGAAAAAACGTATATTTTTCTGTGTTAATAATGACGATAATTTGTAGTCTGTATTGTATACTGGGTAGTCATGCGCACCTCGATCGATAGTTTTAAACCATTAGACTATTAAAAATAATTTCTTAACAAAACTTTTAACATTTTATCTCTTCTACAATTTAAAATTACTTTTATGTATACAGTTTGTTCCAAAAAGAGTAACACCAAAAACCGCACTTTTTAATTAGGAAAATGAAGCCTATGTAGGTTCTGTATTCATCCCTAAATTATTATGTAGATTGAATGCAGTGTTACCAAATTAAAAGCGAAAGGCTTAATCTAGAGTAAAAATTACCTTGTTGATAAAATTAATTGTTATAGTATATTGCTTAGCGACCATGTTATAACGTGTCATTCTATAACAAACTAGTGTGTTTTATACAAAATATCATAACAGGTGAACCCTAATTTTTTTATGGTGGCTGATATAGTCAACTTTCTTTATTACTAGGTTGTACGGAAACTGTCACTTTCGTATATGGTGGTAGGAAATAGTATATTATGCTACTAGGAGTAGAACGCATTCTTTTTGTGTTGAGCGAAGGTATTGCGGCCGAAGCGCAGCTGAGGCCGCAAAATACTTTGCGAAACACAAAAGGCGTTCGACTCCGTGTAGCATATACTATTTTTCTTCAAGCGTAAAAACCAAATTCTTGAAGTAATTGAGGTGGTTTTAGAATGAATAGGCAACAGCGTTAACTCAACTTTACAACTGTCAAACATGACTGTCAAACAACATTATTTTTGTTGTGTGTATTAACACGGTTTGTAAAAGGAAAATTTTTGTATTAATTTGTAGAGTAAGAAAGAAAGCTATAATTATTTAACAATACAACAATAATAATAATTAACTCTTATTTCAGATGAAAACTTAAAACAAACATTCTTTTGTAGTAACTATATAGTGGAAAAAATACCTATTTCTTATTTATAGTAATATTAAAGGTACAATTTTGTAATGTCGAGTTAATAATATTTAATCCACTACTTGCTGTTTTAGAACTGACATTGACGTCATTATAGTCGTGATGGATTTCATATTCACTTGACTGGGATATGCTCGATGTTGCGGTGGAAGTACTAGGCCTGTTAAGATCACCTGATGTTACGGTAGATGTGTTACCTTCATCGCACCCTAATATTCTATTGGCAATTTCACGTTTGTTTGAAAGGAGTCTTCGATGTATCCCTCAGCTACATTGTTAGATTTCCATCCACCGTGTCTTTTAGAGTGGTAATGTCTCCACCATTGTCAACTAACAATGTAGCTGAGGTTCGTCGCAGTGTATGACCAGTGTATTCCTCTGGATTAGGTAGTTTTAAAAAGTTGCCACTTGTTTTGGTATACCTGAAATTTTATGTATCCCCATAACGACACGGTGGCATCTACCATTTTGGTATTTTAAAAGAATCTTGTTATGTTGATGTCATTAGGTCGAAGTGTCATATATTGTCTACATAAATTTAAATAAAATCTCCAACTATGGTAAATGTCCGTGACTTATTCGTTTTAGTATTAGGAATTTTTACTAGTATTATACGTTCCAGGTCTTCGATATCCTGTATTCTTAAATTGACTAGTTCGTCGCAACGACATGCCCCACTAACTCCGAATATTAATACGATCTAAGAAAATAGTATCTACTTTAGCGATTGAAAAAGTTATATTTGAAATTACCTTCATGGCCAAATATTCATTGTTTGGCGCATTTTGTAAAAAGTTATTAAAATGTTCTTTTGAAAACTTTTGCTTTTTTGGTTGATACCCATCAGCTTGGCGCTTCAAGAAGGAAATTAATTTTGCGTAATTTTTAAGTTTATGTCATGTTTAATATTTAATTGGCACTTTAGCATGGAATATTGTGCCCATAATGACGAACTTTTCATAGTTTCCGCCAAATGGGAAAAATACGCTAACATAACATTTTCTGTGTAATTGATTATATTATTTTCTTGCGCCCATTTCAAAAATTTATTGTAAGCAAAATCATATATTTTGCGCGATTTGTTGGGGATCAAATTTTCAACTAAGGCATCGGCGATTTGTTTTATTTTAGGTGGAGTTCCTTCAATTTGCGACATTTTTAAAAGTTTAAATTTTAAATGGCGTTTCTGCTTAAAAGTGCTAATACCTCTACCGGCAAACTAAGTTACTAATTGAGCGTAAAATAATAATATTATTGTACGCCGTAAAATAATGTAGTCGTTCTATATATTCAATGCGGTATAGTAAAATTCATATTTTAGCACGCTTGAAGAAAAAGATTTATTCTCAACTTTGTCCGGAAAATAAGAAAAAATCTAGGTGGCATGGCTCAACTTTGGTGACATTTTCTTTGTTCCTATTATTGTTTGTTATTATGTGTCTTTAAAAGAGGTTTTTCGTGTTAAAAATGAAATCGATATAACTTATATCCTTGAAGAATGCTCGAATAATTGTTTTCTAGTATCTCGAGTGTACCGTGAGAGGTGTCCTAATAGAAAACGTTCAAATGCAAGATCATTTCAGAGATTGATGAATAGATTTCATTCAACAGACACGGATAATTATAAAAAAGAGGGGGGAGGGAACACAAAAAAAAAACAACGAGTTGGACGTCGCCCCGCCCCTTTTTTAGGACCACACAAAAAAAAAAAAGACATAATAAAATATTGAGGGGGATAATTTTAAAAAAAAAAAGTTTCATACTGTTCACAACTTAATCAAGTCCTCGAAAAACAACATTTTGAAAACAGAATAAATTTCTGCAATTGTGGTCTTGCTCACATTCAAGAAAATGTACAGTTTCTTGACACTTTATTGTTCACTGATGAAATCACATTCCACAGTAATGGTAAAGTGAACAAGCATAATTTACACTTCTGCGCGGATAAATCAAAATTTTGTAAGATCTGTTGACGAACAGCATAGGTCTAGGGTGGCATAATTGGAGGTCTCATAATAGAACCCCATTTTTATGGACATCTTAATGGAAACATTTTCCAAGATTTTTCACTAGAAAAATTGAGAAGGATGTGATTCCACCTAGATGGGGCGCCCACTCATTTTAACATCGGAGTCCAAAACACTTTGAATGAAAAATTTCTAGGTCGTTGTATTGAAAGACGGGAACCTGTGTCATGGCCTCCAAGAGCACCAGAACGTACGAAAATTGATGCGGGAGAAAATAAAAGAAGCGTTTGGATCAATTTTCCCCTTAACATTGGAGAACGTTAACAGGTCTTTAACTAACAGATTAAATATGGGTTTTTAACCCAATATCTTTAAATTAATCGTGTATTATAGTTCATTAATCTTAAAAAACTAATTAATAATACTGACACTGAATGACAAGCAGTAATCAGTAGCCATGGTTTCCATTTGTTGAGCCATGTCGACTACAAATTGAAAATGGGAATGATTAAACAAGTCTTTGTAACAACCTGTATAAATAAATCGAATAATAAACACAGTTTAGGATACAGAAGGCCAAGGTTAGATTACCCATAAATTTTTGAAGAAAAAATGATTAGTGACGAAGGGGTTTTTGATCAAAAATTTCTTAGAAAATTCATAAGTTGGAAACACCGCAAAGTCTAACGGTTTGGTAACCATTAACCGCATAGTGGACTACCCTGTATACAAGTAAATATACTACAGCATACTACCTACTTTACTTTAATCCATAGTTTTACATACAGGGTGGCCCAAACTTCTGACATCGGAGAATAACTTAGTTAATAAAATAGATATAACTTTCAAAATTTGTCACATTTGCTACAGTTACTGAGTGCACATAAAAAAAATATTTTCAATTATACGCGGTGTTCGTGACAGCATAACTTACATTTTTGTAATGGATCACACATGATTTTTATAAATTAATGATTGTAGTAAAGTCTTTTCACAATCTTATAAACTGTGACACTATAATCGATTATTGTATAAATTTGGTTATCATTCATCCTATAAAAAAGAGCTTAATTTCCAGAAAATGACTCGTTCCTTTTAATTGTGAGCATCTCAAATGAACTTGGTATTTAGGAGTTTTGTACAATAAAAGACTTAATTATATTTTAACCAAAATGGATCTATCCGATATATTAGTATCTGTTTAATTTTTTTAAATGTGCTCATTAAGTACACACACACAAAATGTTGAACAAAAGTTTTATCGTAAAAAATTTAGATTAAAAACGTGTGATGTTTCACGAGTTTTAAAATTTTTTTATTTTTGTGTTAGTAACAATGTTCAGTTTACAATTACAATGTAAATTTATATTGTGGAATATTTATTTATTAAAAAAAAAATTACCAGAATTAACCCAAAATATTATATTAACCGTCATTTTCTACTCTGGAACAAATTAATATCAATAATGCTAGACTAATTAAGTTGAGCATGAGCTAAATTTTACATTTAAACAACAAACAACATAATTTAATCAATATTTGCAGATATAATAGTATTTAAAATACGAAGCTCAAAATTTGTGGTGGTAGCATGAATAATCCAAATTTCAACTTGCAAATGCAAATTTCCCAGTATCATGCATTTACTATAAAAGTCTGAAAAAATCCTATATAAATAATTTTAAATATATATATGTATTTAGTTTCATTCATCTCTTTCTTTTGAAGTAATACGTTTCCACCAATGACAACAATTTCATTGTAGTTCGAAATATTAGATGCTGAAATTGTATGGAAAAACTTTATTCATTACAACGAAATGTGTTCATTATGCTCACATCCCATAACAACAGTAAGGTGCAAAAACATATTTTAAAATATTTATGAAATATAGTATAGTATACACTAAATTGGAAATTGTTAAATAATTTGGAAAGTCTTTTCATTTTATTTCGTTCGTTTTTTCTGTTCTCCCAACTTAAATATTCATGATCTCGTTATTGTTTGTGTGATGTAGACAATTGGGTGACCTATTTTTTTTCAAAAATTAATAAATTAGTCTATGAAATTAAAAAAAAACATTTTTCCGCTTAAAACAAATTCATGACGTGTGACATCGAGTTAAAAAAATATGAGCGTTTTCAAGAAATTAACCTTAGAAATTAAATAAAAAACATTTTCCCCCTTAAAACAATTTTTAGACGTGTGACGTCACGAATTGTGGGTGGTCGTTTTCAAGAAATTAGAAAATTTTCAAAAGAGTTCGGTGGGTTTTCATTGAATTTAAAATATGTCCTAACCTCCTCCGAATAAGCAATCTCTTGTGTTAACATAAGTATATGTACATCTAATAAAATATATCATATGACCATGAAGGCAAGAAAAGATATGCCGAAATACATTTTCCTCTGTAGTTTAAACATATGAAACATGAGATAGAACAATAGGAGGAAACATTTTCTTAAAGCCAGATGTTGTTCCCCATGTGTTTGATTGTCAGAAAGATAAAAAAAGAAGTGTCAGTATAGTACATGTCACAGGTTACTTACAAAACGCAAGAGAAAAAACTGATTGAAGAAACTTTTTCTGCTCAATTGGAAAAGGCTGATTATTATGAATACTGCATATAACTTTTGACGTCACAACCAATAGCGTTATATTTAATGATTAGAATACTGTAACGCACAAATTTAATAAATCTAAAACAATGGTAAACACCCAATTGTGATATTTATCAAAAACTTGATTTTTTATATTGATTGATTATATTAAAAACAAAAAAATAGAAAATACAGAGTGACTGTGATAGCTGTGCAACTATTTTAATTAACAATGGACCATGATAAAACAAAACGGTTTACTCAATATTGCCTTATGCAGATGTTGCTTGTTTAACAAAGAATTGGGCTAGAGGTTGCTATGAAAAAAGTTTTAGATCAACTGAACTGGGGAAAAAGTTACATAGTTTGTAAATTTAAAGAAAATTGTCACTTTGACGTTACTCAAATTATTAAGTTTTGTCATAAGGTTGTAGAGGAACTCCAACAACGAGTTACCGATGTGGCTCAACAAATTCGACATCATCCAGAAATGTTACATCGTGTTAACAATTCTTGGATACAACGTGCTGAAGCCTGCGTAGCTAATGGAGATCGGCAGTTTAAGCAATTTCTTTAATCATCTGTTCTCATTTTTCGTTGCAAATAAAATATTGGCCTTTGAATTCTAATTTGTTTGTTGGATAGTAACGTTTATTGTTATGGGGTAATTGTTGCAAAAGTAGTGGTAGCAACCGAGTATTAAAAATCCGTTAAAATTTTAAGATCACCAAAGTGTACAGTGGTTCTCAACCAAAATAACTATTTTATGGTTTCCTCAACTATCAATCTTTCCATAAGGCAAGTGTGGTTATTTTGCCTTTATTTATGATGTCTGCAACCAGTTTAAACATTTGCATTAAAATCACTTTGTATAAGAAAAATAAAAAAAACTATCATGAAAAACAAAATAAACAGTAGAGAAGTTAAACACGCAAAAGCATGAAAATGAAAGAACAATATACATAAAAATGGAAATTATTCTATATAACATGTACTAAACGTACTACAGTGCCGGCCACGTTGAGAATTCAGTGGCGTCTGGAATCTTATAGAGCGCATCGTTGCTATGACATCGCTGCAGTCAACCAATAAACAGGTCAGGTCTCAGGCAACTTCGCTGCTCGGGTAAAAATTTAATCTCAATATTTTTATGGATAGTAATAATCTCAGTAATAACAAATAACTAGAAATAATAAACTAACATAATGTATTGTAATATGCGACTCACCGCAACGCTGAATTCTCAGCATGGGCTGGCACTATAAACAGAGCAAAATCTCCAAGAGTGGAATTCAAAAACAGAAATGCAAAGGGGTCTTATAAATAAAAAGAAAAAAATATTTAGAGAAATAAGAGAATCAAACGAAGAAGTATAGGAATATAAGAAAAAATACAAGTAAGAGACAAGAAAAGAGGGACTTCTTCTATTATTGCAGAAATGGTAAAATGCATAAGGGGAGAAGCAAAAGCAATATTTACTTTCTTAATCCGAGCATCAAATATTCCAGATGAACCAGTACATTAGATATTCTATTTTTCTATTGCATATCTTCTAATTCGAATATAATTCCGTAATCCTGATTATCAAACTTCATTTTAAGTAACCGCCGATCAATTGCTTAACTTATTGGGAACAGACAGTATACAATATGGCTCCAAAAAGAAAGCACCTAACTTTAATTATCAAAGAAAAAAAAATAATCTTCCGAAATTGGTTAAATGTAAAAAATGTAAGGAAATCAGAAATAAAAAATCCTTGTTTAAAACTTCTTGATGTTTGAGAAGATAAAATTATTGTTTGCAGATATAAATTTTTGTTTGTGATAAATTTCATTAGCTTTTAGGAGCGACAGAAATCGTGTGCGTGTTTTTATTGTTTTTGTCGTATTCTATTCTCTCGTCAAATACTTCTATGTTTTAATTTAATGATTTACTACATAGTGTTTTCTTTCGTCAAATGTAGTTGAAACGTTGTTGTAAACTAAGCTTTTAAATCAATTGGGATTTAACGTCTGTACGTGATAGATTAAACTCAAATATGTGGTTGTTAAATCATAAAGTATAAAATTTTATTTCATAAAAATGAAGTGGAGTGTTAATGTTCTAAATCCGTAATTGTAAAAATTATCAGATTAATGCCTTTGCGTCGTTTGACGTTTTGAGTAACCCATCACAATCAAAAATTTAGTTAATGGATCAACCACCCTTAATTGCCAGTTTGCTGTTACTGTAAATTAAAAAAATTGTTACCGGCTCAACTTCCTATTGGAAAACTTCCCAGATTATTTTCTTGATTGCGAACCTGTCGACCTTTCTGATTGCAAAATGTGACAGCAAGCGCCAGCGTTGAAGGCGTGCATCAGGCGTAAGCTGACTCCTGGTAGAGATAAAAATGCTTTTTAGAGGTGTTATAATCAGTGATTGCATTAATCCTAAGAAAACTAAACTATTTTGATTGCTCCTTTTAACGTTGACATTTTCCAAACGAACTTCATATCACGTTATTTTTACTATATTTTTGATTTCATCGCTAATTAGTTTGAACTTTGTATACTAAATCTTAGTTTTCTCGAGTCGTATTCGAAACGTTTTTTGGGGCACTCAATTCAAATGAGCCTTTTTTAGAAATAGACGTAGAATTTCTTAAGTTCATTCAAACCCTATTCTTGAACCACCACCATCTCTAAAGAAGGCTCAATTAAATTGGGGGTCACTAAAATTGAAAGTTTGAAAGATGTTGCGACATGTAGAGCTGGGGCTTTGTTAACAGATGTGTAAGCAGTTAGAAAAGTCGATTATTCGATTATTATTATTGCCAAATAAGCGTTAGCATAAAACAATCTGGAATCGCCTCCTGTATTTTGAGTATGTTTTGTGTAAATTTCTTGGATTTTGAAGCATTTGGTCGTCATGCGTTTTAAATTCTATTATTTTGTGGCATTCGCCTTAGGCACAATATGACCTAAAATCTACTTATTATTAGTATTGTGCATTTTTCTATTATTTTTGTTTTGCCATAGCGTTCGTTTTAGTACTATTGTTCATTTTGGTTTCCTTTGTTTTATAACTTCGTCCCGATTGCAAAGTCAATACCTAGGTTTTTGATATCCAGAGCCAATGAGCATTGGGCGGTCATAATGAACGTTCATCTAGCAATCGGGTCAATCGAACCGAGTTTCTTGATAATTAAAAAAGGGTACCGCAAATTGTTTCGTTTTACAAAAAATACAAGTAGAGAATCGACGCATTATTTGAATTGTTGATCAAAATCAGTATAAAAGTAATCAAATCTCTCTTGAAAAGATCTGAGTCAGGGGAGAATATTTCTTGTCGGCGCTCCAGAGACATAAGAGTTGAATTACAAAATACCGCACTCTGTATTGACGCAAGACTATAAAAATAATCATTCATGCATAGCCCTTCTAACCATAGTGAAATTCATCAAAAAAAAATCATTTACAAATAAGGATGATTGTTAAACATTACAAATTCGGTTAGCGTGACCACATTCAAGTTATGAGAAAGAGACAAATTATTTTTACACAAAGCCCCAGATGTATAAGAAAACATTCACAACTCAGAGGATCTTAGAGAAACTTAGAACTGAAGGGCTTGCAACAACAAGGAAATTTTCTGTAAAAAATGGATAACGGTACCTGAATACTTAAACTTCAACTTTTAGTTGAGATCTAATTGCCGGCTTTTGGTATGTCATCGTTTCCTGTCCAGCTTTTGTTGTGTTTGCTACATTGGTAAAGTCATAGACACCTCCTTGTTCCTGCATACCCTTCAATTGAGCAAAGCTCAGGGAATGGGAAAAAAAGGTTTTAGCTGTATCAAGCCAACCAAAAACCCTCCCAGTATATAAAGAAGCAACATCTGAAACAATTAACTAAAATAGGATGAACAAAGAGCGGGCATTTTTATTTTGGTACTACTGAATCAAGCGGTATCCAAAAAATAATAAATAAACAAATAGTTTCGCCCAGAACTTCCTATTGCCCCGATACAAATAAACTTGTAAAATCGTATAGAAAGTATGAAACCTTTGCTAGAAAAAAATTGATACACTGTAAAAAAAAGCATTTAAATAACTGTTTACTGAAATGTTACGTAATTTATTATAAACTTAAAATTCGTGAAGTACCCTAGAGATAGTTTAACAATGAACTTAATTAAGGGAAAAACAAAGCTTTGAAATATATCCAGTTGTGACGAAGTTAAAAAACACACAAACATGCGTATTTCAATCCCATCTAAAAGCGGAGGAACAGACACGCTTACTTCCCTTCTCATCTAGACGGAATGTTTTGCCATTGAGGAGCCAATTCAACCGAAAAGCGATCCACGTGTATATACGCATGTATATTCCTAATATATATAATATAAAATTAAGCAGCTTTCTTAAACTCAGTTCCAGTGTGGTGAAAATTTTTCGCCAAGAGAAAATTTAGTTTGAAAACTTATTTTTATTTGTATTTTTGCAACTAAAATATTTTCTAGAACAAAACATTTTATTTATGTACATGTGTAAATAATTTACATCAAGTAAATAAATTGTTGCTAACGAAAAAAATTCCTTCTGAAGTTTTTTAAGCTTAATTAGGAAAGAATTAAGCCGTTTAAAAGAACTTTTCACCGAACGCACAAATTAAAAATTAAATTCAATATTTTTCAGGGGTCTACTGTGAGAAATTCTTACGGCGAGGTTATCTCATTTTGTTTTTTTTATTAGGAAAAATTTAATTAATTAGTGTAAGTAACACAAAAAAGCTATACTTTTAAATAAAAGTTCATGTTCTTTAGTTATTGATTTTGATGGCTGTTGTATACCCACATATGATGAATGTGTTGCCTATAAGTTATGCGATATTTTGTTACCATTTTATTGCGCATTTTTAAATTACTTCGTTTATTGTTTTATTATTAGAAAATCGATCTTTCTTACAATTGTTCTATAAGAAGCATCCCAGATTAATGTATGTAAGAGTCAATTTTTTTCGATTGTGAAGTTTTTCTTAAAAATTCTTGTGACACTATTTCCTTAATTTACCATTAATGTGTATGCAGCGGATGGGGTTTAAGTATAATTAAATACGTATTTACATTTACCCAGAAGAAGGGAGTGAACTAAACGTAAACAAAGAAACAACGAGGTATTGGAATTATAGTTGATCTGGCAGGGTTAAATGAGAACAATATGCATGGCGTGAAATATCTTCAAAGTTTTAATCAGAATAAATTTATTTTTTACAGTACCCGAGAATACAGCAAGAATTTTTGGATAGATTTTGAAATAAAAATTGTTTCTAATTTAACTACAACAATTTGTTTAAACTATTTTTTGATTTCGAAGAATATCAATTATACACTAAAAAATTTATTATCTATAAGTTTTGTTTGAACTATTTTTTCTAGAACGCAATTTTATTTTTTGAGTATTTCCACATTTTTATTTAAAAAAGTTCTTATAACATTTTGTCAAAAAAGGTCAACGTCGGAGTTATAAGCGTTTAAAGATGGCGTCCAAAAACTGATCAAACCTGTATTTCTTGATCTGACAACATATGTCAGTTTGTTTGTTAAACACATCTCAATTACTATCGTTTTTCTTTTTCACCGAATTCTCGATAACTTTTTGTTTTCTGTTTCACCGGTATCCAACACCATTGTTATCGGTAATTAGTTATTTTTTATTATCAATTTTCTCGAAAACTGTTGGACAAAACAACTTTCAAGAAGAGTACCTTTTCTTTCTAGAAAACATAGAACCTGTATTTCTTCGAAACGACTATATCTACTTCAAAAATTTTAGCACATTTCATATTACTATTACGTGCTATCAGCTGATTATAAAACATGTTTAAAATTACAACCAGAATCGTACATTCCAGGAGCGTACTAGGAAATATTGGGCCCTATTTTATAATCCGTTCAAAAAACTGACAATTTGATTTGAAATTATTAAAATTCTATGTTTTCTAGAAAAAAAAGGTACTCTTCTTGAAAGTCGTTTTGTAACAGTTTTCGAGAAATGATAATAAAAAATAACTAATTACGATAATAAGCAATATATCGGTGTAAACAGAAAACAAAGAGTTATTGAGAATTCGGTGGAAAAAAAACGATAGTAGTGAATGTTTTTAACAAACTGACATATGTCAGATCAAAAATACAGGTTTGATCAGTTTTTGGACGTCATCTTTAAACGGTTATAACTCCCACAGTTGACCTTTTTTGACAAACTTTTTTTTAATATTTTGGGCCAGGAAATACACCCTTGAAAACTTTAAACCTAATTATAACTCACCTTGTATATGTTTTTTGTTATCGGCTTCCGGAAGTTCCCAACCACCTCCTCCCTTTTTTTCAAATGGAAGGGTATGTCAAGTGACTTCCTGTTTGAAAGATATCTTCTCAAGGAATATAATTCACTATTTATTTCTTTAATATTTTTAAAGTCCACGTGATAAAAAATGGAAACCAAGCTTATACTTAAGTACTATTTAATCAACAAATATTCAAAATTGACACCATTTCTTCCTTGTTAAAGTGTGAATCGATCGAAATACCAATCATAATCAGAATCCCGATACGGAGATTTTTGATTGAATTCAGCGTTTTAGAAACTACTTTGACAAATTGGCAAACGTATGTGACTGATTTGGTGACTATTAACTAACTAGTAACTTAGCAACCAAAGCAAAAAACATGTCAAAACACACACCTTACGTATTTATTTAACAATAAGGCAAAAAGCAATGAAGGATTGTGAAAAAAAATATGATAAGAGTAAAAATGTGTTTAACTTAAAATTGGGCTTTGAAAAAGTTCAAGAAATAAATAATGCGTTGTATTCCTTAAGAAAAGATCTTTCAACTATGTATCACTTGACATATCTTTCTATTTGAAAAAAAAAAGATGTAGGCGGCTGGACACTTCCAGAAACAAGTAAACAAAAACCACATACACGCAACGTAGGCAAGAAAGAAAATTATGTGACGTGTTTTGAAATTTTTTGCGAAAATCGCGTATATCGAAATTTTTTTCCAGTTAAAGTTTGTACACTGTACACTGATAATTAGTGAATACTCGGCCAATAACTTTCACTCTCCACCCATCCTTTATTTTATCCTTCCTTCGCAAGCACACTTATATATATATATATATATATATATATATATATATATATATATATATATATATATATATAAACGATAAGTTTTTCGACATCTAGTGTCGACTCGTAAAAGCGATGAATGAATCAGCTGATAGCTGGGCTTAAATATATATATAAGCAACTTTGCCGACAGGTATGTAAAGCAGTTACATAGTCGATTCTTCAATAATTATAGCCAATATAACAGTTGGCAAGTATAAAAAATTTCAAATCGCCTGCAGTAAAGTGCGCATATATATATTTGTGAACTTCGCTCGAGTTCTCTCACTCCTGAAGAGTCCCTAAAGGACGAAAGAGCTGTCGGGTGATTCTCAGTGTTTGTTTGCTATTGTACAACCTCTTGCGTACTTTTACTGCAGGCGATTTGAAGTTTTATACTTGCCAACTGTTATATTGGCTATAAGTATTGAAGATCGACTATATAACTACTTTACATACCTGTAAACCAAAAGTTGCTTATATATATATTTAAAGCCCAGCTATCAGCTGATTCATTCATCAACTTTTACGAGTCGACACTAGATGTCGAAAAACTTAGTGTTTATATATATAAGTGTGCTCGAAGGAAGGATAAAATAAAGGATGGGTGGAGAGTGAAAGTTATTGGCCGAGTATTCACCCAGGTATCAGTGTACAGTGTACAAACTTTAACTGGAAAAAATTTCGATATACGCGATTTTCGCAAAAAATTTCAAAACGTCATATTTTCTTCTTGCGCTACCGTTACGATGTGTGGTTTTTGTTTACTTGTTTCTGGAAGTGTCGCACATTTTCAGTCAAAAGATATGTCGAAATGCATCGATGAAAGATCTTTCTTAAGGAATACACGCGTGACCTCATTTTTCTTGAACTTTCAGCGCAAGCAAGTTAAACTTACATTTTCTTATCATATTTTTCGCAATCCTTCATTGCTACTGCTGATTATCGTTACAAGCTGTTTATGACTCATGTTTTGCTGGATTGCTAAGATACTGGAACGAGTGAATGCAAATCAATCTGCATCTTGTTTGCCAAAGTAGTTTCTAAACACTTAATTCAATCAAAAATCTCCGTATCAGTACTGATATGTTGACGAGAAATTGGCACACAGGAAGAAAGTGGTGATCAGTCGCATATTTGTTGATTAAATAACGCTGAAGCGTAAAAGCGGTTTTCCATTTTTGTCACGTGGTGCACAAAATTGAAAAATAAATGGTCATTATGATGTGAGAGACGATATCTTTCAAAGCTGAACTCACTGATAAGAAAAAGGGCCAGGCAGTGGCCGGCACAAAACGTATATAGCAGTAGCCGGATTAGAGTTAACAAGTTCCAGAGGTGTGTTTTCCGGACTAAGCCGGCAAAAAGTTTGTCAAAAGGTCAGCTGTGGGAGTTATAACCGTTTAAAAGATGACGTCCAAAAACTGATCAAACCTGTATTTTTTGATCTGACAACATATGTCAGTTTGTTAAAAACATCTCAACTACTATCGTTTTTCTTTTCCACCGAATTCTCAATAACTTTTTGTTTTCTGTTTCACCGATATCAACACCATTATTATCGCTAATTAGTTATTTTTTATTATCAATTTTCTCGAAAACTGTTGCAAAACGACTTTCAAGAAGAATACCTTTTTTTCTGAAAACATAGAATTTTAATAATTTCAAATCAGAAACGTCAATCGTGACAGATTATAGGACCCAGCTACAATGCGGAGAGAACAGCATGTTTACTGTCGGCTGATAACACGTAAAAATGGCTACGAAGCAAATATGGATCATTCACAGGAATATATTCTAGAAAAAGAATACTGCTCCTGAGACATTATTTTATCAGATTTCAGAAAAGTAATAATAAAAATGTACCGACACAGTGGTGGATTGAGCTGAAAACTGAGAAAAGAAATCGAAGTGGCAAAAAAACACCTGTGTAGTTGGAACAGCGCAAACTGACATATGATACCGGATCAAATGCCGAAGGTTTGATCTTTGAACGCCATCGCAAACCCTTAGCGCCCCGACGTTGACACGACCTATTGAGAAACTTAGTTAGTGAAGCCTCTCAAGCTAAAATTGCGTTCACAGAAAAAAGTGAGTTCAGCACTTATAGATCATAAATTTTTCACTGGCTATAGTTCTTCGAAAATCAAAAAATAGTTTAAACAATTGTACAGTGACAATAGAAACGATTTAATCTAAGAAACATATTACGACATTATGCAATGCTCTCAGTCTGATTAAGTATTTACTTTGAAAGCTATTTCACGCCATCTCTCTCATTAACCCGGAAATCAACTAATGCCTCATTACGTTCATTTATTCTCTCACTACTGGGTGAAATGTAAGATCTATTTAATGCACTAAACCCCATCACTAAATGTGAAATAAGAAATAGTGATAAAGAATATTCAGAAAAACACAATCGAAAAGAGCTCTTATACGATAATCTCAATATATAGGGCTGTATAGAAGAACAATTAGTAGAAAACAAAACAAAGCAGTTAAAATGCTGTCACAGTAACAAGAAATATCAAAATATAGGCAACACATTCGTATCTAACCATCAATAAAACTAGGGCTTTTGTTAAAGTACTAACTTTACATGTTATACAGTAAGTAAAATTTTCTAATAAAAAAACAAAACATAATAACATTTGGGCTATCAGAATATTGAACATAAATTGATAATTGCGTTCGATGAAAAGTTTAACTGGCAACATTCTAAATTAAGCAAAAAACAGAAGAATTTTTCGTTAACAATTAATTACTTGATATAAGTATTTACACACATGTACATAAATAAAATGTTTTTGTTCTAAAAATATTTTAGTTGCAAAAAATACAAAAAAAATAAGTTTTCAAACCAATTCTCCTGAAAATTTTCACCACTGGAACGGTAGTTTGACAGAAAAGCTGCTTAATCTAGTCCTATTTAAATTTTCATTTAAATGTTCATGATTGGACAATTTGCTTATTAAAACTGGTAACCAATTTTTTTTTATTTTTGTGCCATTTCTCCAGCTGCTTAATTTGATTGCTTACGAAAGTACACAAATAATAATTAAAAATCGCAAATGTAAAACGTCACATAATATACGCTTTACTTATTCTCAAAGAGTGATGTATGTGTAATCACTTTAAAATTCTAATAACATTATTCACAACTCCTACAAAAGAAATTGTTTCATAGACATGTTTAAATTAGCAACAACTATATAAAACAGCCTGGAGTAATTTACATAATCACTCGTTGGAGGACTAGCGATGATTAAAGATTTAAAATTATATCGAACGCAAAATTTTGTTTTGGAACAAACCGAAACTCTGCAAACCCTTGATTAGACCACAACGTTCGTCCATTTCTAAAAGCGGTTAAAGCTAGATTTTTAGATAGAACTAACTAGTTACTGAATCAAATTAAACTATATATTTGTTCCTTTTAATATAATCTATGGTACGTAAAGTATGAAATTGCGTCATCATTGACGTCGTGTACATTGTTGTCAAATGTATTATAACCACATTTGCTTAAAATCTGTTAGTTTGTATTTTATAAATGTATGTATTGTTTCAGTTATTGGAGGAAAATTCTTTAATTTAAGTGAGTTATTAGTGATGAGATGAACATCTTAATTATTGAAACTTATTTTAAAAATAATATAATAATAATAATAATAATATAATCAAAATTCAAAATGAAATATTTGTAGATATTTGTAGTATGTAAGATGTCGGCTGTGAACTTTCAACATTGCGAAAAAGCAATTTAAAGCAATATTTAAAATTCTTGTCAACTTGATAAAACAGTAGCCAGTGATAATTGCAGAATTACGAACGGCACCTACATACACTTGTTTCGCCTTATTTAAGGCTCATCAGTGTAGGATAGCTTGAAAATGCGCTTAGCTTCTTTGCAATATTGAAAAGTTCACAGTCGACATTTGAACTATCCATGAGGTGGCGACGCCAACTATCTCTTGCTTAACAATTAATATTAACATTTATTCCATTCAAAGTAATTGAAGTTTGTAAGATGTTTACAGCGGTAAAATACTGCTATGCGGAATAAATCGTAAAGCAAAATAACTTTATTGCGGTTTTCAATAACACGCACAAAATACAACTTTTTAAGAGAACATTTAATTCATCTCACACCTTCGTGGATCAAAACTCGTCTCTCATCTCGTCGTCTTTCGGACTAATCGCCGACATATTTTTCAATTGATAGGTCTCATAAGTCGTAGGTGAAAGTTCTTTTAAAATGTTTTCCCTATTCGGTGCTAGCTACATATTGTTTCCACCACAGCTGTTCTTTCTCGACTTTTTCGCGTACTTCACCCATTGTTTCTACAAATCGTGATATTTATTGTATTCAAGTACAGTTTTTGGGTCGTGACTAACATCTTCTATTGTACTGAGTTCTCTTCCGAAAATAGCTGACTCTCAGCATAGAATGTTCATAGCAAATCGAATACTAGGTCCCATCTTGTATTGACCAGATGGGATGTTAACCTACGTCCGATACTTATAATTAGTAGTGATACCTGTGGTCACCCTAAGAAGGCCGCTCGTGAGTTATCACGCTATAATATCTACGTACTGATGCTAACAACAATACATACTTTGAAGAAGCTGCCCTCGACTCACATCCAGATTAGTCTTTAGAATTTAAGTGTAAATCTTTCTTATTTATATTACTATTTTTAATGCAAATGTCATGCACGACGTACAAAACAATTTTGAATTTCCGATCTAATTCTTTTGCGTTTTTTTAAATAAACATTCGGGTACCGTTTGTGAACTGAAAGACCTTACGACTTAAGAATAAGTCTCTCTAGGTGGCGCCCAGTGTCGCATTGGAAACTTCCATCAACGTTCTTTGAAACCTCCCTGCGACCCACACACCGGCAACGAGCTTCGGGTGGTTTTTTAAGCGGCTTTTTTTTAATTTGAAGATTTACACAACAAACTTGTAACAACTAGTTGACGTTTTTGTTTAGGGATAACCTATTGAGCTTCCTCAAAATTTCAATCAGGAGAATACCTGTATAAATTTCAATTCATCATTAAGTACCCTTTGTCGATCCAACACTTTAAGTCTCTACTGGTTTGTTCTTCCAAAGACATGATATTTTTTATATTTTTGGGTCTTTACATTGTTGCTTCCTCATGTCAACTGATATCATATAAACGGAACATGTCGCTGCTTAGGTTTCATCACAAATAGGACGCGATAAATTGTTGTTTGTGTTATCAAGTGTAAGACATTTTTAAATTGTAGGTTTTGCAAGTGTAAGGCCCACCGTGCCAATCGACCTGATGGTGATTTTAGACCCATCAACCACTGATGATAGGTTCGTACTAAAACTTCAAAGCATTCAATGTAACCTAAAAATTTGGTTATCCACACTTTATTCCCGCGTACTTTCCGCCCCAAAATACTTTCTTACATTATTTTCTTTTAAAAAAATTACATTCATAATAATAATTTTAAAAGCAAACTTTTTTTCACGTAAATTTATTTCAATCATGTACTTTTGTCATTTTTAATTATGAGTGGGGAAGAAAGTAGCGGAGAAGAAAGTGTTTTGGGAAAAAAAGTACGCGGGGAGAAAAATACGTGTAGTGACGTCATACAATCTTGTAAATTATATTTTCGTCAATTATTCAGGTTTTACTTAATTTTTCGGGATTCTTCATACTTTTTTATATGATTCACAACCCTGCAAAATGTCTATAAATTGTTACCTGGACAATTCTTACACTAATTTGATTATTTGTACAGGTGTACATTTTCACTTTCCTTGGAAGAAAACAAATGTTTAGGGCACAGAAACACACACTTCCAATTATGCATTTTCATTCCCCTGCACTCGTTTCAATGCAAGCACTAAGAATCTTCAAACAGTAACGGAATCTTCATGATATTGGAATTTTTCATAATAAACTTAAAACTAAAAGGAACAATATTTATTTCAGGAGGGCAATATTTATTAAAAACAATCAAGACAGAATTATCAAAACTAATTTGGAAGAAAAAATTACCATGAGAAGGTAATTTTTTGTGCGTTCGAAACGTTATGAATCGACAAATAGATTATAGTTGTATAAGAAATGACAATTTCTATTTAAGATTAAAGATAACTAGGGAGTCGTTGTGTAAGTTATAGTTCCAACTTCCAAAATTGTGACATCAGTGCATATTTACAGTAATTCTACCATATTTATAAATGAAATATTTTACTACAAAAATCACTTTTAATCAAGTTATTAAAAGTTTGAAATATGAAAAGAAAGATGACTTATATTTGCACCAACGTCTTGACAATTTGTTTTTCTTCTTGTAATTGTATGTTTTTCGTCGTCGTCAGAACAATTGAATACAACGATAGAATAAACACAATATTTACTCATGTTCAGTTTATCTTGTGGAGGGTATTAGTACATTTGAAAAAGAAAATGGTCTTTAAATGTATCTACTACAAACGTATATATTCACTATTCTAAAACTAATATGTAAATCCTATTGTTCTAACTTATCCTGTACTCCGGCTGTTTACAACCATTGTATTCACGTCTAAACCACTCAAAGCATTATAAATTCTTAAACTACCTACTTCGAATTACCAATTAAATATAATTTAGAACGGTACGCAAATCCCTCACATTAAATTAAAAATCCAATGAGATTAAAAAAAAGGAATTTCCATTAATACAAAATACAAAATTAGAATTAAAATAAAGCGATTAAGCGTAAGGGAAAATAAATTCTAAATCCCTTTTAAACCTATTAATAAAATTGAATTCAAACGAGGAACCTGACAAATTATCTTTCAACCATTTGGTAATATCACATAATGGATATAGATACGCTGCAATTTTAACATTTAATTATCCAAAAATGCCAATTCCAAAGTTAATTTCAAAATCAACCCCCTGATAATTCACCTTTCTCGTTTCTATTTTTAGAACTTTCGTGTTATGCGAAGATAAAGTACGTGTAAGAAATACAATATTGATGATTCTATTTATTAATAAGGCTTCAAGTTGAGTAACTTCTGCACATTTTTCAAGCAAAAAAAAAAGTATTTTCATCTGACGTAATCTCTGCCGTTCCTCTTAATAATCCTTTTTTCAGGTCTTGTCGGTGTTACATTATCTGATAATACATTAATTTTCTAGAAACGTTAAACATTTTAATTTTAAACCAAATATTTTTACTCAATATCATATAAATAAGAAGTTGATACGTTTAATAATGAAGCAAAAAAATAATTAGATTTTGGATACAATCTGAATAACCAAACGGGGTTTAATCTACAGCACAATTTGTTTATGTATAAATTACAAAGTAATTATCAAGTTGCACTAAACTCACGTGACTTTTTTAACAATATCTTTAAGAACAATAATTACACAAAAAGCAAGTTGATGAAAATTTTATTATCTATGTATAACTTTTATTTGAACTATTTTTTCTAAAAGCCTAAACGCTTAAAAGTTTGAAGTTTTGTTTGACAATACATCGAAATTTTTCAATTTTTTCTGCGAATTTCTAGGTGGTGGTGCATGTATAATAGAATATAGCGCTTGAAAGCCTTGAAATGAGTAAAATGGGGAAGAAAGAGATGGGATGAGCTTAAAGAAACAAGTATTGTTTTCTGAAAAATATTACGACCAATCAAAAAAAACAACAAACGTCATTCACCGAAAAGACTTGGTAACAATGGTAAAGAAAATAAAAATATTGGCAGCACTGGTTTAATGTTAATCTTCTACAAACAGAAAAATGAGTAAACGAAAATGTAGCTAGAAAATAGTACAGGAAATGGATTAAAAGTGAAAAAGAAAAATAACGGTATAAAAACAAAAAATACGAAAAAGTACAATCGACTTAAAGAAGAACAAAATAATAAAATTTTAAAAAAATCGTCTTAAAGCAATGCCAGAGAAATAAAGAGATAAATTATAAATTTGAAAAATCAACTTTTGCAAAAAAGTTTTAAGACAGAAATTATGTTGGATAAATATAGGCGGCCGAAGACAATTTTAAATTGTGTTGACTGCATTCCTTTTTCTTCACTAAAAATTGGTCGAGTGCGGACGTGTTTTCAGTAGGGTGCTCCAGATCTACGTTGGTATGCATGACGAATATACATACTGAAAGTTTTCTCTTAATAAGAAAATATCTAATATTGGTCGTAAGTATCTATCTTTCATTAATGTCCGGAATGTGTTTTTCTTACTCACCATTTTTGATATACGATACAATTTTCCACCAAAAGAATTTCTGTCGGAGGGACCAAATGCTGTTATATCTTCTCGTAATTGTGGCACTGTCTATTGAACTATAAACATCATTAAGCCACCGACTTCCAAACGTTGACCTGGTTTTTATTTTCAACCCTTGATTTACCCACTAAAACCTTGAGAAAGGCCACCTGAATTTCTAGTTACCGGAGAACCCGGAAGGTGCACAAATACTGGCTTGAAGTCATCCGCCGTCTAAGAAATAAACAGCTAAGTGTCACTCTGTATTGTCATTTTTTCTTCGTGGTAAACTCGTTAAAGGGGTGTTAAAGATATTTTTGTGGATATAGGGTATGATTTTTTGTGTGAGAATTACTTAAATTAAATATATTGTCACGTATTCTAAGTCTCTCCTCCTCAATAGTCTTTTTTGTTGATAGTGAGGTAGTTTGCGGTTCATGTAAAGAACTGTTTTTTCGTGTGACAAAAGCAACACAAATTTTCGGTTAACTGTCATAGTTATTTTTCCTACCGAGTGCCGAAAGTTGCAAATATTTGCACTTTCGTACGAGTTAGGAACAATATTTTTTAGACGGTTTGAACAATATAACTGAAACTAATTATTAATTTCCAATTCCATCGGAGACAAATTCCTCTATAATCTGGATACCTTAAACCGTTGCTATGGTAATGTTGTTTATTATTTTAAATTGTTTCTTATTCTTGCTGTGAATTTCTAAATTATATTGATAGTGATCTGTAAACTCTGAAATATGGATAATGATGAAGATAGTATTTTGGAAGCAGCAAATGAAACCAGCCTCAAGTTGTTGCCCCCTAAATCCCGGCAACGCTATAAAGAAGCTTATAGCAAGTTTATGGAGTGGCGAAAGCAAAACAGGGTAAATTCTTCGTTTTCGCAAAACGTCCTGCTTGCGTATTTTGCAGAGCTGTCAAAAAAAATTGCCCCAAGCACATTATGGACGCAATTTTCTATGATAAGAAACACGCTTACCAGAATACTAATATTAGTCAATATCCTAAATTAAAAACCTTTCTGAAAAGAATGTCGCAAGGATACAAACCGAAAAAATCAAGAACTTTAACTGCTGAAGAAGTTAATAAATTCATAAAAGAAGCGTCAGACGGCAAATATTTGTTACAGAAAGTAAGTAAATCCCTATAAACAAAAACCCTTTATCAATTGAAGTTTCAATTTTAGGTAATTTTGGTGTTCGGAATTAGTGGAGCCATGCGAAGGAACGAATTGGTCCAATTAAAAATTGACGATTTAACTGACGTCGGTTCGGCCGTAATTGTAAAATTAGGTGACACCAAAAATAAAAAGGATCGTGTTTTCACGATAGTTGACGAGTTTTACGGTATCTATCGCAAATATGCTGCTCTTCGACCACCAAATACCGCATCTTACACGAGCCACTGTATGAGGCGATCATCTTCCACCATTTTTGTGGATGCTGGTGCTACGATTGAAGATCTGAAACGCCACGGTGAATGGGATTCTTCATCAGTGGCGGAAGGTTACATAGCAGTCTATTGGGCACAAAATGAAAGTTGCTAAAACAACCACTTCGGCCGTTAAAAATTCGTCCGAAACTTCGTCAGAAACTAATCCGATTACTGATAACTTGAACAATGAACCAGAATCATCCATCATAACAACTTCTTCAACAATTGTCAAATCATCAAATTTGGCAAAAATTCAAATAAAAAAGTAATACATTTCAATAACTGCACGTTTAATAATAACTTTCTAGTTCTATTAATAAAGGTTACATTCAAATAATAATTGTGCACAATTATTTAAATCCTAATAATCTTAATTTGTGTATAAACTATAAAACTAGAAAATTGACGATCGGAATAGGACTTCATTCATTGGCCGAATTCATATCATGATATGAATTATTTCCACACTGGTCAGTGATATTTTGAAGTTTCGATCTCAGGTTACTACTTTGATATGTGTCACTTTCGTGACAAGCCGTCTAAAAACTGGGTGTTTAGTGAAAGCATAAGTGAAACGTTTAATATAGAGGAGATGTCATAGAACTTTTCCAAAGTACTGCAAAAAAGCCTTTGATGGTGTCGGTGGCTTTTTCACACTGACTCTAGCTCATTACGTAGAGATACCAGATTTCAAAACGTTGTTGAAAGACCTTCGAATAAGATGTCCAAAAGTCAATAATGATAGGTACTGACAAATTGATGGTTTTCCAGAGAAATTGAAACCATTTACGGGAATCATAAAAGTACATCAATTGACTTGCTGCAAAAGCAAAGAAAAAGTTTATCAATGCTCGTAGACTGAGTTGGAAAGACCGTGATTTTTCAAATATATGTCAAGATTTTCAAATTGGGCAGATGGTTAGGAAAAATGATGAATCTCGGTTGTACTCTGTTAAACGGAAAATGTTGCAGTAAAAAGTATGTGACGTTTGCAGAAGACATCACGGTTACAGGACATGTTATGGAGATGTTTTTAAGGTTTCGGAAGATGTCACGGTTACAGATGACAAACAGCTTTGGTAATGAATTTGACAATTTCGCAATCTTGGGAATTCGAGATTGTTATTTTTGCCTAAACTTAGTTGGATATAATAATCGACTTATGTAACTACTAACACATCTGTCGACAAAGTTACTCTAATGCAAATTAATTTTCAGGCATGTTACGATAGTACGTGGTGACACTTGATGTCGTAACACTTATTGGTTGAATTTATAAAGTTTTCATTTGTTTAAAATTGCCGTTCTGATCACATGCGGTTATTTACCAACAATTTTTACTAGTACTAAATTATCGACACAGCAAATTTCTATTGGCTTAGAATAAGCATAAACTTGCCTGGTATTGGTTAATATTTGACAGGTGACAGATGAATTGAATTTTGATAACAATTTAAACTTTTTTCCGGCAAAATTTTATCATATGATAAAACAAGCACATGTGTTACCTTAAAACAGATTTTTATTGATAATATTTAAAAAATTATCCATCAGTTAAACGTTTTTGTTAACTAAAAAAAATACACATTTCTTGTTAAAACGTACAAAAGCTACTGAAGATTAATGTGTAATTTGCGTGTGGAACTATAGTAAGTAACCGCCTATTTGTTCAGTAAATCTATTTCAATTAATTACATTGATATGCAATCTGTAACGAAGGTAATAATTTTAAAATAAAATTGTTTTTATAATTTGCTTATGAATACACTTAAAAGAATAAGATGTAATAAAAAAAATTGTTTAATTTTAATTTGTTTAAAATCGTACAACTCTGTTAACATGATTTCTGTCCAAGAGCCGCAATATTTTATGGAACTTATTACAATATTTTACAATGAAGTCTTTTAACCAACAAATTTATTGTAAAATAAAAAAAGAAAATTATATTTTGTAAGAAAACAAACAAGAAAAAGCAAAACACTTGTTTATTTGTTCAAATGCCGCTATTGCCACTATATTAGTAAAATGGCAATGAAAAACAGTTAATGGACAATATCTCCTTTCCGATCCTTCTTACGAAAATTTCATGTTTGCTCAAACACAGGCTTCGTTTCTCGAAATAAGAACAAATTGCAGTATTGATCTCGTTAATGTACGGATCTCTTTTTTTAATTTCTTTAGTCCCTTGATCGCAACTATCATTACAAGCTCTAGTAGGTTGTGAAATGTTGTTTTTCATTGATAATTCACGTACGCCATATACAACACTACGATCGCACAAGCACGTCTATTTTTGTTCGCTATAAACTCTGCTGTTATCATAGCATTGCGCAAAAAAAGCAATGATCACTGCATGAAAATGTTTGTAGATCACAGTTGAGCTTGAAAAGTCGCGATATCAGTTTCTCTATGCAAATATTTGGCTATTAATTTCTCATTATTATATTGTTTTAATGTTACAGAAGAACAACCAAGGCGCTGAAATTGGACGAAAAATGAAACTGGCTTGGAAATTATACAATGTACTGCTCATTGCAACACTACCAAAGAAAACAAAAAAACAAATCTTCAATAATTGTATTAAAAAGAAAGCTTTAAGTCGTACAATACATTTTTATTAAAGAATATTTATTTAAATTGATCGATGATAATTAGTTAAAACTAGTTTCGACCTGTAACCATTTTTTGAGGTCATCGTCAGTTAAATACAACGAAAATTATGAAGTGGAATTACGTGTTAAGTTTATAAAGTGACGTTACGTGTGATGGTCATTATTTTTTGTTCACAAATTTTTTTTGTTCAAAAAATGTTTTAAGTTTTAACGAAAATTATGAAGTGGAATTACGTTGTATTTAACTGAAGATGACCGCAAAAAATTTTGACAGGTCGAAACTAGTTTTAACTTTTAAACAATAATTATCATCGATCAATTTAAATAAATATTCTTTAATGAAAATGTATTAGATGACTTAAAGCTCTCTCTTTTAATACGATTACAATTTTACCCATACCACACACAAAAATGGATCTAAGAATAGATAGATAGATTAGGAAAATTTCAAAGAGCACTGGAAAGACGTATGTTGAGAGTGAGACTAAGAAATCGAAATGCAAAAATGTTGTAAACTTGATGACACAACAAAAATTGATATGGAGTTATGAGAACTACAGATAGCAGATGGACTAGAAGGATATTAGAACGGAGACCAAGACAAGAAAAACAAAGTGTTAGTACACCACCACTCCTATGGTTTGATGACGTCGCTAGAATGGTTGGAAAATTATAGCTGAGGAAAACATCTAATAGAATGGCATAATATAAAGGAGGAACAAGGGTAGAACGAAAAAAAGAAGAATATCGTTTTCGACATTGTATTGTGAACTATTGATCTCAGTTCCTCCAAAAGTTTATCTTTACTTTCACTTTACTTCCTTGCAATTAATTTTCCCAAATTAAACAGTTTACTCCCTCGGAAGTCATGGGTGTCAAGGACACTGTAAAATAAATATTGATGACTAAGAAAAATACTTCTTTTGGGCACTGCTCAGATGTTTCAAAGAAAGTGTGAGAAAAGCTCGATACTAAAATTATAGTAAAATAGTTATGTTATTCTAATAACGCGTCTTGGTGTAGATTGGAGATAACGTCAAACATTTTTTTAGGCGGCATTTTTCAATATGGCGGTGTGAACGATAAAGATACAAGGTGTCAAAGTATATAAAAATCTATAAAATCTTCAATTTTTAAAACTCCCGGAAAACTTTCCACTACTCCCCTTTTTGGAGCACCAAATGACTGTAGTGTAAATGTGTTCTCAATATTTATACAAAGCAACCCGGTGATTTAATCAAATCTAACGCCTCGCCAGCAAACTTTTAAACTCAACAATTATATTGATTAACTCCTAGTAAAATAACCTACTATTTTACGACTAGTAAAAATTGACATTTTTTTGCCAGATTATTTCTCGATGGTTCACTGGGCATGCGGAATTTGAAATATGGCAGATCTTCAGGAATTCTTTTAATAAATTGTAATTAATTGGTTATTTTTTTTTGTTTTCCGGTATTCTATTATGAAATATTAAAATTTATCTACAATAAAGCGAATTGTATGAAAACACTGATTTTCAGGCAGTTGTAGGAAAAGTATAGTGTACAACACCTGGAAAAAATCTAATTTCTTACGAGGATGAAAATTGGGACAGGAGAAGTTCTCGAATGCTGCAATTACACGATTATTTCACTTACAGCACAATACACTATTGTTTGTGTATGTTAGATAAAATTTATTTTAATTGTTGGGTCACGTCCAAATGATAAACTACTAAAAGTTTTGTTTTATCTTTATTCTTGAATTCTATATCTATATTTTATGTAACCAAACCTACTCAGCTCAAATCTACGCCCGATAACACGATTATCAAGTACGGCTTGGCCCATGCTTCCCTTCCTCCGGATGACCCTCGTGCATTCATAACTGTTGAACCCCGCCGACGATCAAAGTAACTTCAAACGTGTCGCTTACTAATTTCAATTCTTCCAATTACAAAACAAAGCAAAGTACTACCTACGGAACATTCCAACATATATCTAAACCCAAAAACAATTTTTGGCCACTTTGCAAACCCTACAACTTCCCTTAACAAACCTAAAGCACAACCACAACCACACCCTCTTATTAGAAACCTCCACCCCTTTTCTGACACCTTAAAAATCCAACACTCCTAGATGATCCCAATATAATCCTCTCGCAACTTACAGGCCCAAAACACCTAACTACTTCCCCCACCCACAATCCGAGTTTCTGCTGTGTCATACGAATACGATTCAAAGATATTACCTAAACTGAAATAATAAAATCTATATACCTATTCTCCAAAAACTGGCAACACAACCCGACTGACCACTAAACCTATATCCCATATCCGACAGTTACCTCTAGTAAAACAACTCTTGACTACTGCTTTCCTAGGGAGTCTTCATGTTCCTAAATACATGCACCAAAGTAGGCTATTCCTTAACAGATTACCCTACCAAAACCATCATATGCCCCAAATGTGGTGAAAACCACAAATCTTCCTATGTTCCACAACGGTCCTTAAGTGCAACACATGTATTCATTTGGATGCGCCGTCTAAAACTCCACCCCAGAAACCCCACAAGCTACATCACACCCAGAACCCAACACTGACTCTTCCTCTATCCTTGGAAACGCCACAGCAGACGAGGAATCAGGATGAACCCCTTTTTAAAAACACTAACCTTATCTTCTGTAAGATGTTGATTCCACTCTATTTTACTTTTAATGTTTGTTTTGCCAAAGAAATATCAACAGAGGCTTCTATTGGAGAATAAATACAAAAACTTCTGTTCCATTGTTTGGCGACGTTTCGCATCGTAAAACGATGCTTCATCGGGCCAGTGCTAAAAGTAATTGAAAAACCATTAACAAGAAACATAGAAGCCGTTAACCAAGATTTGAAAACTACCCTTAACCACCTTAACGTTCTTCATCAAACACACAAACACTGATGAATAAACACTCACCATACACTCACACCTCTATTTAAAATGGCTACGCACCTGGTGATAGCTACTGTCAACGCATGAGGCGTTATCCGTAAATACATTCTAATCATAAAACCTATTGCAACACGAAAAACTACACAGCATACCAAAAAAAAACAGCAATATGGGTAGTGCCAGAGGTGCCACTTAAATCATTTAGAATGCATGGCAACAATAGTATAACATTTCACTTCGGTCAAGATTACTATCTAGGCACCACAATTACTTCTAAACATCTGTCCTTTCTAACAAAAACTAGTTTCCCCCATCTCCACCAACCTTCATAACAAAAAAAAGCCTTTTCAACAACAAACTGTACCAACTTTTACAACTATGTAACAACACAATTTCCAGGCCACCTCAAACCATCTACACCTTCAACCATCGATAACGTCATAAATAGACTAACCGCTGGCTGTAATCTCGGCCGCTGTCGAGAGATTCGTACCGACTATAACAAATAATGACTGCAGAACAATGAGTCAAAACAATCTAAAATCTCAATAACAAAGATGAAACAAAATTCTGGAACAAAATTGATATCCTAACCAAACGCAAAATCAAAACCTACTTGACCAACAAGAAAACAACAAAGACAAGAAAGCATTATTCGGTATTTCAACCTCCAGCACACCCTAACTTCAATAACCTACAAACTAATAATCGAACGCAACTTAGAGAAACTAATTTACATACGCCGACTAGACCCTCCTGATACGAGCAATTTTCTTTTTGCACCTGTTACGGTTCGACAAATCGACAACATCCTTAAAACAGGTCGATATACAAACCCTGGACAAAGAAGAATAAACCGACAAATTCTAAGAAAACTCCCAGTCAACGCACTACAACTATTAGTCAACATATTCAACCAAATGTCTCACCAAATCCTAGAAGACGTCCGACAGTGTAACGATACTAAAACCAGACAAAGACCACACACTCTCCACAACATACCAACCGATCTCTCTGTTCTTTTGCATGGGCAGTGATTTAAACGTGTGCTCGCAACGCGACTGGAAGAGTTCGTCGAAACTAACAGCATATTCCCCTACTGTCAATTCGGATTCAGACCCAACAGATGTACACAAGACTCTATTAAAACTACATACAGATGCCATAGAAGCACTGAACCTCGGAAAAATTTCATTAGCCATTTTCCTAGATATAGAACAAGCCGTGTACGGCAAGATGGGTTAATACACTAACTACACAATATAAGACTTCTATTTCACTTTTGTAAACTTATGACCTCATACCTAACAGATCGAACCACAACAGTTAAAATCAACAACATATGTTCCGCACTCATGTACACGCAAGCCAGAGTTCCACAAGACTCCATCCTTGCTCCACTATTATAAATAAGATACACTGGTGACATACTTACACCAATAAACGATGTCACCATGACACTATTCGCGACGACACAGCTATCTGGGCTACCAGTCGGAGCATGAAGGAACGTATCGCTTTCCACCTAGGTAAACAGGTGGGGAATTAATTAATCGTGGTGGTTGAACTACTTTAATAACTGTTTATGTTAGGATTGTTCCCAATAACTATTTGGACCTTCGTAGGACATAAAATTTTGTCGTTTATATTTATTAATAATTTTAATTATAGACGTATTAATCATTCGTTTTTATGTTTTATTGAATGTAACCCAAGATAAAATTTTTAGAAAGTTTGACGTTCTCACTGATTTCTTAGAAAACCTTGATAAAGACTAACCATCTACTCAGTTGAAACGTTGGTTAAATAAAAAGCATGGTGTGTGTATAACTCCTACAGAGACCCAAATAGTTATTGGGAACAGCCCTCACGTGGAGAAGTAAGTGAAACCCCAATAAAACAAATGCTATAGTATTTTAACACCCTTACGCTCGTTGCACACTACACGATTTCGGCCGTGCGGGAAAAAATCGCACGTGCAATAGTTTTTAGTGAACTGATGAGGATCATGTCCGCTTTCATATTGCATGATTTCAACACGGGCACGATTTTTACCCGTGCTGCAGCCATCTGGTGCCACTGGAGGCACACGGGAACCTGTATGGGGGATGAGACTTTAGATATATACGAGTATATAAGGATAGAATAGCTATGAGAAAAACCTTGGAAGAAGTATGTTCAGCTCTTAAACCAGATTTTTACAGCATCAGTGATGCAGAAGCGTCTTAAATTCCTCACGTCTATCATTTGTTGGATGAACCCAAAAAAGACGATTGCGTTTTCTTCTCTTTCTTACTACAAAACATAAAAGTGTGATTTTTCAACGTTTTAAAATCGTCTAATGTGAAGACCAACAGATCACGATAAAAAACTGGTGCGATTTTTTCCCTCACGGGCAAAATCGTGTAGTGTGCAACGAGCGTTACTCACGGAAACCAAATACTCATTTCAACTTGACATTCTAGGACAAGAATATTCAACCACAATACGAAATTACAGATTTGGGAGTTAAATTCAGTAACACCCATTACTTCAAAAAAATAAGTCCAAAAATTCTGTACCTTAGTACACTACATCACATATACAAAACTTTCGTCAAACCAATAACAGACTACAGAGCACAACTACATTCGACGCTACAACAAACACAATTCAAAGCTAATTGCATCCTGCGGATGCCATATACATATTAGGAAACATACATGAACTCCACTACAGACACCCAAACGACCTCAACTATACGTACGCTAATATTACAACAATAGATTAAAAATCCTACAAATCAACTATACTATACGAAGGATATTCGGAGCAACACAAGCCACAAAAAACATATTCTTGACACCGTACAACAACAACAAACGATCAGAAAGAATACCGAAAGAAAAATCAAAAGAAAACTAAAATATTCGTCAGCTGCACTTAAACAACAACTACAAGCACTAACCGAAAAATCCGAAATGCTACTAGATACAATACCATATATCCTCAGATGAAACAGACACACTTAAAACAAGCGTTTTGCGTAGAATTCCACATTGTTCTGATACTAACAAACGTGTTTAAGATTATCGAAAGTATACCGCGCGCACGTTCCTTTTAACACTTTTTTAAAAAAATTGAAAGAGAAAATAAAGTACATTTTAGAAAAAGATAGTTCAAACAAAAGTTGTAGGCAATAAAATTTCCAATAACTTTTTTTCATACATTTGTTTGTGTAATTAATATTAGTGGAGATACTGTTAAAACAATTAGTTTCACGTAATCATAGCATATCAGTAATTACTTATTGTATAAAAAGTAGTTTAAATAAAGTTGTGTATAAATAGATTACCACAATAAACATTTTTTGATGTTGATCTCCATATAGTCTAGGGATAGAGAGGTATAAGTTTAAGATCAAAGCTGCAACCTCATGTAAATCACTTTAATAAATGCTATGTAAAGTTAGATGATAATTAAATAGTAATTTCATTCACTTATATTTGATTTCACAGAACAACATAAAATTGATACCGCAGAAACACACAAACTTTTGTTTAGATATATTATAAAGTTAGATAATGTAATACCCACTTCATAGTGTTTAATCTAATGTTGCCAAGTTTTAATTAGTTTAGAAAGATAAAATTTATTGTAACAAAAGTAGATTTGTTATAATTCGATATTTTCTCAACCGATATTGCATGAATTTGTTTGTCTACATGCTGAATTACCAAATTAAATAACGTTAATCGACAAAATTGAATTTACCATATTTCCGTAATCTGTTATCGAAAAAAAAACAAGAGTTACAGAGCTATAATATGTTGCAACATGCATAACACTGTAACGTGTAGATCTTCAAATTTGTCAAAAATGACCTACCTAAGAAACCGCTTAAACAGTAGCTCGAATTGTGCAATTCTGGTTCAGCTGGTTTACGTTGCAACAGGGATGCCAGTCCATTTATATTTAAAGGAATAAACGTACAAAGACCTTTTTAAATTCAGAACAAAAAAATATATAATTCAGGAATATCCAAAAGAGAACAATGATAACACATATACTTAAATATACTAAAGGCTTAAAGTCTTCATGCATTAATTAGTAACAAACACTACTTAAAACTATACGTGATAATTAACTTAAACAACTAATGAAACATAGAGAAATTTTATTAAAAATCCGCAAGATAAATGGAAGGAACCTTCGTTAAAAAAAAAGGAACACCAAGGAACTATTTAGTTTTATCTAATAGACGATAACTAGCGCAAAGATACACAACAAAACGCTAAATGGGCAAGTACGGCCCTGCAATATTAAATTTAACGGCGTCGCGACGTAATCACAATAACTAGCGCAAAGATAACACAACAAAACGTTCAAGCGATAAGTAGGTATGGCCTTGTAAAATAGAAACGAAATATTCAATTCAAACGGCCTCAGTTTATCAATGCGTATTCACAATAAACATAAAAGAAAGTGCCAAACTCACAGTTAATTTTGATGTAGGGGTACTGGTGATTCATATATATATTTTCGTTGACAATTGAAAACACCTGCTTCAATGCTCTCTTTTTCTTTATTCGCTGTAAATATGCGGCAACCATTGATATGTCAATGTAGCGTAATTCATACGGAATGTACATTTATTCTCGTTTTCGGATAGGCAAATAATACAACGGTATCACTTATAAATACATACAGGCCCTCGAAACTATTAGCAGGTACTTTAAACCCTAAAAGACAATATTTAGCGAACGTAATTAAAAAAAAAACTTTACCATTGGATATAATGGGAGAAAATATAAATAATTTTAAGACACTTCTCTCGCCATAACCGGCACAATCAAGAAGCACTTGCGCCTTTTGCATTTCCTTTAGAAAAATCATGCCTGTGCGCATTGCCAACTCACGGTGAAAATTACTAGAATTGTATACGGAGTGAGTCAAATAAGTTATACAAGACGAATATTAATTTAATTTATGTGACAAATAGAAAATATAAAATCATAACGTAACAACACTAACAAAACCACAATCTTAGACGTGTTGATTGCATTTAATTCAACAAGAACAAAAAATGAAATGTACATTAAGGATATTTCAGGTTTTCATTGTACTACAAGCAACGATAAGAAGCCCTCACTTGGTGTTTGTGGAAACGTTTCTTTGTTATAAAATAACAACCTTGAGCAATAATTGTCCCCTGATTCTATACTTCATTTGCACACAAATTAACCTTATGTATACTCAAAAGTTTTTACTTTCAATTATTGTGGCGACAAAATATAAACCGTTCAACTAAAAATTTTACATTGATGTTTAATGAAAAACCGCAAAAATATACAATTACCTTAACCCAAATCTCATAAAATTAACCGGTTGATGGTGTAGAGAAATTTTACAATAATGAGGCACGAACGACACCGTGAAAAGTAGTTTTTTTTAATAGTAGGTATTTAGTTAAATGCGCTCCAGTGAAAGTATAATTTAGTTTTTTTTTATGATGCAAATGAAAATAATTGCATCTCTACAAAGTAATTGCATAAAGTCAAAATAAAAAAATTTCACTTGATGCAAAACAATTTAGAAATTAAATTAATTTAAACATTATACCGATTGACTGTGTACCGTGTGTCCCATGGAAAGTTGACACTTAGTAATAATATTTATTACCTCCTTTGAGATACAATAGTATTGGAGACGTCAACAATATTAACAATATAATGTAAATATAATATGTGTAATATAGAAGTAGTTATGTAAATTACTTTAAAAATTTATGAAAGTTTTCTAACAAATAAAAACTATGTTTCAATAAGAAGTTCTCTACCATCTGATTAATAAATGTTTTAGTCAATTTATATAAACTTATAAAGCTTCGATACATGAACTATATAAAAAATTGGAATTTTAACGTTGACATCTCAATATATATATCTATGAAAAACCTGATTTATATACATATATAAAAATAAAAATTCATTTTTAAAAAATTGCGATAGACATAGATTTAACACTAGAATTAAGAGAATTGACAAGTCATTTAAAGAGCAATCTGAGACACCCTGTGTTTTTAATCAATTTAAGCATAGGACATGTTACTATGTATCGAAGGAGGATAACAAAAGACATCGATTGATAATTAAAAACATAGGGTGTCCCATTTGAATTAAGCAAGTTTTTGAGGTCGAAAGTTGTTAATATTGGCACGAGAATTTTTATCACCCTGTACATGCAATTCGAGTTTCCATTCATATGTGAGTTACTGTAACATGTCGACAATTGCCACAACAAATTAGGAACTAAAATCTTGATATCATCTTGAGATATGAACGATAACAATTCAGCATAATTTTAATTTTAATTAAACTACACCTTAAATTTTACGTAGAATCTGAAAATAAAATAAAAAATAGCATGTTCCATTTGAAATACAAAAGTTTACAACTACTTCCGGTACAACCGGAAGTGCTGTATGAACGAAAATATTTGTCTAAGTTCAGTAATGTCAAAAACAGGCGCAGCACTATTTTCAGAAAATGAATCGAATTAGTTCTCCATATACTTATAATGCACGCTCGATGTGCCGGATTCTGTATAAGAGCTGTAGGTGGGAGTCAAAGTATAACGAATAACCCTGTATATCTTACACAAATATATTATCATGTGTTATCATCTCATAATCACGTTTGAAGATTTAGGAATACATATTGTACTTTTAAAGATGTATATTCTTATAGACTATAGTAAATAACATTTTTTATACTTTTCAGTTGGTAGGTAACTTAAGTTTAATTTAATATGTATTTACATATTATATTATGTAGTATATTCTCAATTCATGTTTGTCCTCAATAATCAAAAGTTAATCATATTTAATGTATGATCTGTCGAGATCCTTTCTTGGTGTAGGTAATAACAAAAGATCCGACGTTCCACGCTCCATGCAAGAAATTTATCAAGGCTTAGTCAAATTTGAGTTACCAGTCCAATATCTTCGTTAATTAATGTTATTATTGTACATAAATTAATAACAAATTATTTAATCTGAAAAACAATGAAAAATGTTCAATTAACAAAAGGAAGGGCGATTAAAAAGTAAAAACCTTAATAATTCAGATTTGTAGTCATTATTTGCTTACATATTCTTAATCCTATAGATACTAGTTTTAGTTCACGAGTTTACTCAAGTTTTTTTTTTTAAAATACCAAACTTCACCGCAGAAAGAATACGAAGAAAGAAACTCATACACCCTTTAGCGATTCCTATATTAAAAATCAGCAGCAGTTATTAACCATCTAACCGCTAAATGTCGTGTCAGGTCCCAACAACCTCACTTCTTCAAGTTTATAAGAAGTAAGGTCATTGGGTGTCTTCCGGACTTCTTTAACAGTGTCAGCACAGAAACTCTTTGCAAAACACAATATAGTTAGGTGTTTACCAGAAGGAATGAGGACGACTGTAATATAACTGTGTACAAGAAGTGGCAGCTGTAATTGGTAGGTTATATACTCACGCCAATGAGAAAGTGTGTGTTCTGATAAGCCTCAAAACCCATACAACAGTATGTAAACTTTGGACGATTTGGGAGTTCCTGAGTACTCTGAGAGGAATAATAATTGTTGGTAAATAGCTTTACCTAAAAAGTATAGGTAAGGAGAGAGTGGAAAAACAGATTATTCAATTACGCTATGAATTCACTTTCCTGCAATTAGCCAGAAATCACCAGAGATACCATTCATTGTGGGTGGCTACAACCAAACAGACGTTGCCCTGGCCATGTACTTTAAGTAACTTCTGCATCAGCTATTATTTTTCACTTCGAAGAGACTGAAGAATGTTTAAACTGTAAAGAAAATATGTATGATAGGACGCAACGTATTAGAATGAATAACATAAGTAACTCAGATAAGAATACTAGAGGTAAAGTTTGGTGAAAGATTGGTGGTATATTATTTTCGGAAATTTTAAAAGGCGAAAATGGGGAGTAAGAGATGAATGTGTTTCAGAAGAAAAATTAGCATTAAACAGTATACTAAGGGAAGCCATTGTAGAGGACTTGAGAGTTTCTGACTATTTGAGATAAATTATCAAACATTAAAACCACTCTTGTGAAAAATAAATATTATGATAGAGTTCTAATACCTATCCCTCTATTACTAGAGTGTATTTCTTGACCAAGAAAATGAAAATGCAAGCAGATGTTTTAATTTAAAGAACGAAGAAATGGTTTGTGCATAGCTTCCGAAAAAAAACGAAGCATTTATCTAGTCAGTCAGAGTAGAAGATTTTGCTTTTAAGATCGGAAATATATGAGTAGAACGATAACAGATATTAACGTATATAGGAGTGTGAATAAAATAAAGTAGAAGTGTGATGAAACGTATAATAGTGTTTGAGAAAACGTGTGGGTGGACCGAGCCGTTAAAGAATAAGGAGTTAACTTTAGTCATAAATAACATTGACATATTATTATAGTTAAAGTGAAATGATTTACTCGGCTCAATTAGGTTGAAGAGGATTTTGATACGTAAAAAGATCGTTCACGCTCACATCACGTTAGTGGTAAACATAACCGATGTTCCCAAGTTCAGTTTACTGAATTACGTCGTAAACTTGTGCTTCATCGGCAATGAGGGAGGTAAACTGACTCAGATAAACTGATTTGTTACAGAGTAAATAAAACGGACAAGAAAGTGAGTTAACTTAGAGCTTAAAGTATCTGATAAATGGTGTAAATGAAAAGCAGCTTATGTATTATTTATTTATGACTTTTACGTTTCAGTCATCACGATATCAGAATTTGCTTTATCACTGGAGTTATTGCAACAGCAGATGGACTACTATGAATTGGTAAAGCACTACCAAGAACGTAATGTCCTGGACGTTGTACGTAATGAAATTAAAACTAAATTTGACCCTTACCCCTACCAAGTGGATAGAACAGACCTTCTGGAGCTTCTATAAGAATGGTGAAGCAAGCAAGAAATTGGAAGGTAAAAGTCTTGGCAATGCAAACAAAATGTTCACAGGTTCTTTTAAATTATTAATTTTCTTAGCTATGACCTAGGAAAAAATATTACATTCTGACTAAGATTCAAAGTTTGTCTGTTTCTTTGTCCCTCTATTGACTCCGCCAATATAGATGCTAGACCAAAGCCAAGTATATGGTTGGACTTAGAATGAAGAATAGTGGGCAAATGGGGGGATTCTGGGGGCAGGGGAATTGGTGCTCCCTTCAAAATATGTGAAATTTTGTGATATTTTAAATAAACCGTATATTAAAATAATAAATAAAAAACTTGTTGCTGTTACTAATAATAACACAATTAAAAATATTTCTAAATTAGTAATTACGTTACTGTGTATTAATGAAGTTAAAAAAACAACGTCAATCAATGTTTGTACAATTTAAACTCGAAATGAAAATGCGCAACTGTTGCTTTCAGTCATTATTTAAATTCGAATTTTAAACAATAACTCAAAACGGAAAATTGAAAGGTATTCATTTAAAAACGTAAACAATAAAAGTTATATGAAGGTTTTTGATTAATAGTGCCAACAGAAAAGCGATTTTGGCTTACAATAATAAACCATTGCATTGTTATTGGTCCTAAACGACACTCTTTTATTACTTTTTATACAAAATTTTCGTTTTCAAATGCAAAAATAAGAGGGAAACGTAAAAACATTATTACTTATTTCCAATGCGCCATGTTTAATTTAATTCAAATTTCAATAAAAAGAAATTCCGAGTGCTGCCGTAACAACCGCAGTGCTCTGTACTTTGATGTATATTTTTCGCCGTTTTCACATCCAATTATTTGATAACTTCAGCATCCACGTTCGTTTTAACTCTAAGAAATTTCTCTCTCTACGTAATAAATACGAACACAACAAATTTTATTTAAAGTCACGCGCAAATTTGCTAAGTAAAGCACATCGACCTTTTCATAAATTAAAATTACTTAAACTAATACATAAATTAAAATTCAAAGAGGTTATTTTTATTATATAACAATCGTGGGTGCAATTAATAAGACATTCTCACTGTTGTAAGCACTAACGTTTTTGTTCAAAATTTATATTAGCGTCAGTCGACAACAATGCGCATTAACTTAATTTTAATGACCCTAAGTGTTTGACGTTTAGCGAAGACAAAGTTCGGCGACCTTTACCTTTGTCATATGTTTTTACCGACATTTTTGGTGCATTGTGTAGGAATAAAATTTGAAATTAAGATAATCTTTCGCCGAAATTACGGTGCAGGTACAACGCGATAAAAACAAAGAAGAAAGTTACTATACCACATTGAAACAGTTAAAATTTATCGAACGGTAAACTAATTTAAATGCAGGTCTGGATTACTATATTATCGCACCCAGTATTGTTCAAAAGAATGTAGTGAAATTTCGTACCAGTAAAATATCAGAAGAAGGTTTAGTTTCCTGTTTCCTTTCCAACTCTTTTAAAGGTGTGTGCAAACAAGCGCACGTCAAACTCCAAGAAAAATTATATGTGGTTGTAGTCTTGTTAGAGTCTGTTCACTTACACAAATGCTTTTTGTTAAACTTGTTTGGTATTTGACTGTAGTGAAACTAATTGTATAAAAATGTAGGTCAAGTAATAGAATGCGTAACAGGACATCATGTACAAGTATTTTAAATATGAAAGTCATGTAACAGAAGAATGCAGTTGCTATTTGAATCGTGTGTAAAATTCAATATAAAAAATTGTATATTCTATATTTAACACGTATGTGACTTGTCGCAAATTTTATTTTATAAGCAACTATTTCAAAACCCTAGGAGTTCATTATATCAAGCTTACTACTTTATTATTATCTTTTTCTATTTTGGGTCGCTTACAGAGCTATAAAAGCACCCAAATGAGTTATTTTATAGAAATTTGAGTTCTTTTATAGAAATTGAACAATTTTTATTCGGAACGGTGGTAACACTGATAACGTCCAAGCTGTCATTACGTTCGGTGTGCATTAATTTAAATCATAAGTAATGTTCAGTAGATTTATTTATCTACTTATTTTTATTTCCACCCATTTTTTTTTAAAGAAACATGATAATTCTACTAATTAAACTTAAACTAGCATTTAAACCAAAGTTTAATGAAAATATTGCCACCTTAGCAATTACACTTCAAAATTCCCTAAATTTAAAAACTCGCGAAATTTTATTTTAAAATCAATCTGAACAGCCCAAAATAGAAAAAATAGTATAAAGAATTCGTTTCAGAAGGCATTTTAGCGACTCGTACTTTCGAAAACTCTCTGCTTCGCGGCTCGTTTTCGAAACTGTACTCGTCTTATAAAATGCGTCTTCTGAAACTAGTTCTTTAATATACTATTTCCAAATTGTTTTAAGATTATATAACAAATTAAAATCTAATTTTGAAATTAAAAGTTTTAAATTCGAATGTTTCTAATAAGACACAAACTATACTTTTATCTATCGGTAACGTTTTCAAAAATTTTCCGAAAAAGTAATTATTTTAACTAACTTTACTCTTTCTGATTTTATTCCTAACAACAAAGATAAAATTAATGTTTTTCAAAATTTGGTATCTAAAGAGTGCTGAACTGATTTAATTATTTTTATAGTGTACACGAAGTACAGCAAAATAACGCGTGGTGGTGTGGAACATTGCATTAAAACGTGACTTAAATATTACTTTAAAATTGACAAAAACATAACTTAAATTGTAATTACCAAGTGGCAAATAAAATTCCAAAACGCATGTTTTATTTGATCACCCGTTATTTAAACTTTTGTTGACGATCGTAGCCAGGGACGGCGAACGTATGTGCACATTAATTCCTTCCAAAAGGGGTCCCTAGCTACAATCGTTAATATATTACGGAAGCACATAATAACACCATACATAAACTATGTATGATAATTGTTCAACATCATATATTCTTCACATTCAAATACTTTATTGCAATAAAACAACCTGTATGTGCAGAGTTGCTCGTCAATTAGAAAGACAAAATTTGTTAAAAAACAATACAAAAATTACCATTTAATAGTTTACTATGCTTGGTATTATAGTCATTTGTGTTATCATTAAATTTACTTAAATTATTTTTTGTGTATTTCAAGCATTAATTAATGTAAATAGCGAAAACTGTTAATAATAAAATAAGGTTTGCATGATTGTCTACTATCAATATTAAACGTGAGTCTTAATATTTGTTTTTAATCCAAAAACATCCTGTGAATATTAACAGCCTGGCCCCAAACGAAAATATTGTAGTACACATTGATTAAACCCTGAGAATCTAATAAATATCTGAGTTTCTGAGCAGTCCAGCATAATTTTACATCTAGTTTTATTCCTAAAAATTTAACTCGTCTGTCAACCAGATGTTTTAGTTAAGTTTAATATTTATTTTCGACACTATGAACTCACAGAACACAACACTGCTCGGTCACTCAGTTTACTACTATCCTTTTGAGAAATTATCATGTGTCATCCGAAATCATAAGAGATTATTAAGCGATACGTATCTAGCTAAATCATTTACAAACAGAATGCGTGGCTAAAACGGAACCCAGGGCACATCAAAATGAACATCATGTATGTTTTACTATTAATCTTCTATTGTGTAAATATGATTTTACCCATTCCAGCAATAAATTCCACGAATTCCAAGTAAATATAATTTTTCAATGACAAAATTTGAACATACTGTGCAAAAGCACAAGTCAAATCAAAGTAATTTTTTTACTAACCAATTTCTCAATTAATTTAGACAAGAAACTTAGCATACTAATTGATTGACAATAAATAATAATGGTCCAGTAATCTCATTTGCAACCAAAAACTTCATCAAATTTACTTGAACTGTTTTGTTTTAATTTGAAAATTTGATTCACTATCTCTTGCGTAGTATATAAAGCAAACAGAAATGTCTTTAGTCAAAAATTAAAGAACATTCTTTTCAAATTATTAAAAATATATTGTCAACCGGAAATTGGCATTTGTAGATCACATTATTTCTTCTAATCATGTTTGGATTCACATATTTCACATATTAAATAACGGAACAAATTGGACATACTTGAGATTTTTGCATTATAATATTAGAAACAGTAATGATTCCTGCATCAATATTTGATATTAAAAAATATCCTTCCTTTTCTAAAATAATTTAATTTGAATTTTGATGAAACTGTTCATTTAATTTCAGTTTTATTTTTCTAGCAACTAGTATTTTTCATTTCATTTTAGGTGCCAATTTTCAAAAAACGATAGGTATGTAAATAAGCAAGTAATGATACATTTTTTTTAACTAAGTGCTCAATAAAAAAATAGGTGCACTTACAACCTTATTTAATAATTCATTCCCGTAGTACTACACCTCTTTTTAATCATAACGTATAGATTATTTTAATTAGGAATGCTGGTTCCTAAATTTAGAACACCAAATAGGGGTTAACGATTAAGTTAACTTCAAAGATTAATTAGCAAGACCTGGTTCTTTACTGGACACAGTTTCAAATCAATAACTTTATTAATAATCAAAATATCGTTATTTCTTCATTTTTGATAAAACTTTTGAATAAGAATAAGATATGGTACACAAATGGAATAATAAACAATTGTTCTAAACTCACTTGTGATTGTCAATAATTTTAATACGGACTTTGCCTCAATCAGTTATACATGGAAATCATATGAATTTGGAATTTAAAAAACATAACGGCAGAATATAGATGACCTATCAGGTATACCTTCAGTTGATGTCCGTAACCATCTTGAAATTTTAAGGTTCACCATAAAACTTAACTCTTTGGTCAATGGACTATGGATTTTGCTTGTATCACTAGTATATGGACATCGTATGAACTTTACGATCTCAAAAATATAAAAAAGAAATGATCGCTAGCATTAAAAAATAATTATAGGTTCTAACTAATAGGTGTAGCTTATGAACTTTGCTTACATCATTACTTGAAAATCATATGAGCTTTGGGATCTCAAAAATATAACGGTAGAATATGGATGAGAGTAGTATCACAGAATCAATGAAAGCTCTAACTATCAGTGTAGTTTCAGTTGATGTCAGTAACCATCTTAGAATTTTAAACTTCATCAGCAAACTTAAGTCTGTAGTCCAATTTAAAAATGAGTTTAAAAAATGACTTCAATTCATAACGTTCTGAACTAATAAGAACAGTGGGATGTTCTTTGTTAGTTTTAATAAATAAAAAAATGTTGACGTTTTAGTATTTTGATAGCACCTGCAGCTTCTGTTTCTATTCCTTCCTCTAAAATAAAGTAAGTTTCTAGTATCTTGTAGTTTACCCATGAAATTGTCAATAAAATGACATTAATTAAAATCACTCGTCTCTCAATAAATTGTTAAACAAGCAATTTATGGAACAACTTAACAATTTTATTGAGAATTCCACTCAGAAAATTTCAACCAATCAGACTGATAAATTCTCTGAGTCATTGAACCAATAAGAAATGAATTTAATTAAATTTAAAAATAAAATTTTTTCTGTGGAATTCTCATGTTGAATACAACTCGTGAGCACGAAATTCCTGTAATATTTCTCCTCATCTTACTCGTATCTGAGATCGAAAATTTCCGGAAATTTCGTATCCACATGTAGTATTACTTATGAAAATTCCACTCACATTTTCTCGACCAATCAGATTTATTAATTTGTCATAATAGACCAATCACGGTTGAATTTATCGGAAATTTTTCGCGTAATTTACACCAACAATTCCAAAACTTTGTTCGTCAAACAAATGAAAGTTCTAGGGTGGTCTGAGAACGATTCTATTTTAACTCCAAAATAAATAAAATAAAATTTTCTGCAAGAATATTATTCTTATGTAAAAAAGTAATTTGTTAATCTTGTAAAATAAATATTCCTTTGTCCTTTATAGTTTTGAATTGATAAATAAATTCGAACAGTTTTTTTTCACAATTCAAGCTTGTGGTGCAATTGCGGACATAGAAACTTTTTGTCAACCTTCCAATAAAATCCTTATAATAACAAGAAACTCTAGAATAAATAAGTTGCTGCAATCATTATATTATTAAAGAAATCTGTCAAAATCTCGATCGGATTTTGTAATACGTATCTGAACAAAAGTTTTGTCAAATATTATACAAACTTTATCAAGTCTAAATTGTAACATAATAAGTTCAATGAAATTAATCTCTTTGCAAGGCACTTGTTAAGGAAAGGTTGGTTCTTCTCATGAGCAGACGCTTCAAACACTAAATTTTGAATTGGAGCCTGTATTTTATAGTGCTTAAGTCACCACACTGTACAGGTTTATACTGATCTTCTGGGGCACCATACATAACACTTACATCACAATACAATATTTTAAATGTACCATACGATTAAATAAATAAATAAAAGTTGATCACTAAACGATGGAGTAAATAGTACACAACATTTCCTATTTTATCCTCACGAACCTTTTCGATAACACCATCTTTGAACCATTCTTGAACAACTTGATTCCAGTTTTCACAATTACAATCTCTTTGAAACATCGTCATTAAACAGTCGAGTCGTTTCTTAGCTATTAGAAAATTACTGAGTAAACTATCGTTAAATGTAACAGTTTTTTTTGCAAAATGTTCAATAACAGATAATTCTGCTTGTTTTTGGATTTGGTCTCAGTTGGGTCAGTAATACCCAAAAAAAAGCATCCCGACTGTTACAAAACCATGTTCAGTGGGTCCCATTTTTGTTGTAATTACAGGGTATCTTCGTTGTTAGTGAAGATTGAAGGTTGCGATTTTTGCAAATAGTGGCACTTTTTTGAGAGTCGAAAGAAGCACCAACCAAATTTCCATAGTCTTCTTGGTTTAAGAGATACAGGGTGAAAGTGAAAATTTTGTACTTTTTGACTATCTCCTGTAACTCGGTTATTCTTTAATATATCGAAAAGTTGAAATGCGTTTTATAGAATTTTTTACGTAGAATCCAGTCTTCTAATTTTTATTTTAGATTGTTTATGAGAAATTAAGTAAACTTATGTTTTTTTTTTTAAAGTGACTCACAGTATATTATTTCGTAATGAAATTTGTTTTAATTTTAGTAACTCAAAAATAAAACATACTCGATATTTATTTTAAACGATGAACTTGTAATTCCATTTTTTGTAATTCGTTTTCTCAATCTAGTAGGTCTAGAGAAAATATATAAATTTAACAGCTAATTGCGTTTTGTATCTAGGAGTTCTCAATGTTAGTTAGACTATGCAAAAATATTTCTACTAAAATATAATATTACAAAGTGACTGGAGATCCATTAGCTCATACTTTACTTCTTTTGTGTCTTTAAATTAATAGGTTTAGATAAAAATAAGTATAACACCTATTTCTCAACTTTTTTTTTATTCCATACGTTTCTTTCCCAGCCTACTAAATAAAAACGATATTTAAATAAATATCAAGTATGCTATATTTTTGAAAAGCTAAAATTAAAACAAATCACATTCTGAAATAATATATAGGGTGTCCCATTTAAAAAAGTTTACTTAATATCTCATAAACAATATAACATACAAATAATCTAAGTAGACGACAGGTTTCTACGTAAAAAATTCTATGAAATACATTTTTAATCTTTTCGGTATGTTAAAAATCAAAAGAGATACCTACAGGAGATAATCGAAAAGTTAAAATTTTAATTTCAAACCAAGAAGACTATGAAAATTTTGTTGGTGCCATCTTCTAATTCTCCAAAAAGTGGCACAGGTTTGCAAAAACCTTCTATCTTTACTAACAACAGCAATTAAACCGAAAAAGGCACACACTGTACAAATTAAATCAGGAACCATCTTAAGACCTGTTGTTGGTGTTTTGCAAATCGTTGCATGCCTTTTATGCCATATTACTATTCAATTCTTACCCAACACCTATGAGCGGTGTGCCCAAACTTGATGCAAACATGACATTGTCTTGTATCAGAAAATATTTTGTTTTTTGTTCTAAATTCATTCTAGACCAATCAGGACAAATAACAGGTATATATGGACCTTTACACAATAACAATTCAAACTGAAATTTATTCTCGAGGTCTAAGGTTTTATTTTCACCAATCCGTTTATATATTTGAAATATTAAAAATACAAATGCAAACTTTGGTCGATGTGAAAGTGTTGATGTAATTCCCAGCTTCCTTTTTGAGATATTGAATTAAAAGTAGAAATTTCTTGTGCCTTCGTTACTGAATTTTATTATGGCACTAACATTTTAATTGATAACTATTTTACGTAAATACATGTTTTCTTTAAATGAATTGTTCTTCTTTGAAGAGGGCACAAAAACCACTAAGTCGTTTTTCAGGAAACGTTTCGTGCAACGAGTGTGCACTTCCCTCAGGCCTTTAAAGCAAAAAAATGGTCCGCCACTTAAAATAGTATAAAAAAACATAGATTTTCTACAAACACAAAATAAATTAACAATTAAATGTAAATAAATATCTCTAATAAAACACACACTCTATACGTAGAAACGAACAAAATCATTTAAAAGAAAACTTATAGGAGGAAATACACTCCGCACATTCTTGGTCACTTATAATTTAAATAAACGATTTTCGCCCAATTTGATCAAATGTGCTTTTCTGATATTTTATAAAACTGTCATCTCAACGAATTATAAACAACGCACTTTTGCTGCCAATTTTTGAATATTTGAAACATTCAATTATTGTAGATAATTATCTTGTCGGTTGAGTTTTTGGTCTGACATTGTTATGAATGTTCAGCAACGTGCATCTTTCTTATGAAGAAACCGTGCAATGTATAGCATTGCTGGAAGATGGCCGTAGTATGCGGCATGTAGCAAGAATTCTACGAGTACAGCCTTCAACTGTATCCAGAGTTGCAGCACGATTTAGGGAAACTGGGAACTACAGAAGAAGGCCTGGGCAAGATCGCAGAAGAGCTACCACCCTACGAGACGACCGATTTCTACGCTTAAATGCTCTGCGTACCCGTCATTTTACAGCTAGATTCTTAAAAAATGAACTTTTAGCGGTTAGAAATGTACCTCTTTCTGTTCAAACTATACGGAACCGTCTTCGAGAGGATGAGATAAGAGCCCATGTTCCTGCTCGAGGTCCACTTCTCACCAGAGAACACAAGGTAGCACGATTAGCATTTGCACGTGAACATGTGGATTGGGATATTCACGACTGGGCTAATGTTGTTTTCTCTGATGAGACGCGGTATAGTTTATGGGCTTCCGACAGACGTATACCGATCTATAGACGACCTGGTGAACGTTATTCTGCCTGCAACTTTTGTCCACGTGTCCCTTATGGTGGAGGATCAGTGATGGTATGGGGAGGCATCTCTTTTGAAGGCCGTACAGCGTTAGTGCCATTACCTGGTGCTCGGTTAACAGCAGCTAGGTATATTACCGACATTTTAGAAGAGCATGTGGTACCTTACGTGCCCTTTGTTGGCGAAAATTGCATTTTTATGCACGACAACGCACGATCCCACATAGCAGGAATTGTGCAGCAATATTTGGAGGAGATTGAATTGCCAGTTCTGCAATGGCCTGCGCGAAGTCCGGACATGAACCCAATCGAACATGTCTGGGATCATCTAGGACAAGCCTTAAAACGCCACCAGAGGCCGTTTCTTAATTTACAAGAACTAGGAGACGCGTTGTTACAAGAATGGGAAAATATTCCCCAAGACTATGTTGCAAACTTAATACGCGATATGCCGCAAAGAATGCAATCAGTAATTCAAGCTAGAGGCGGCAACACAAGATACTAAAACCATTTTGACCAAGTTTTTATATTGTTGTATTTGACAATTTAACAGTTTCTTGCCATTTTCTAATTTATAATGCTTAGTCATTGCTGGTATGTTATCGTTTATGTTTTTCAGAACCTAAAAATTATATGTATGGTATGTTTGATGTTCAAAAGTAATGTTATTTAAAAATAAATGGGTGTTGCGATAATTTTTGTGCGGAGTGTATTTACCTATCATCGTAAATATATGTGTTTTTTCAAACATACGTTTTTCTCTACATTAAAATTTTTTGAAAAATTCAATTGATTTCTTCCATAAAGTTGTTATTTGACAGGATAGTCAAAATTTCATAAGTACTTTCTAAAATTAAAATACGGAATTCGTTATCCCAAATACAATTTGCATTTACAATTACTATAGTTTTATATTGAAAATATACATGCCAGATTTTAGTAACTAGTAATCTAAAATTATTATTATTTACATCATAAAATTTTCAACAAAATTAATAAAACATTTTTATAAATAAATTAATATACTCGGAGGACAATAAATAATTTAGTTTAAGAATTTATATTTTCCTAAAATATTAAAACAAAATATTAGGTACTTATGCCGAGAAAAACCCAACCAAACTGAAATAATGAGTATCCATATAATGTACCTAATTAATACCGTAAATCTACATCATAGGCATAATTGTCAACCATCAATTGAAAACAAAAATCTGAAAGATGTAATTCAACATTACAAAATTACATTTTTAGAGTATAAAAAAATAATTTATCGTTATCCTAATAAAGCACAAAACTAATTGGCAACCCTATTTCTTATTCAAACAAGTAACAATAACTAAACCCTTAAAAATAACTGTAGGTAGTCTCTGAATAATACAGGCTATTTCTACTATAAATTTGAGACAATTGTAAAATGTAAAGCTAGACAAATCGCTTGTGTTTAAAAATAAGTGCAATACATTTCGTAAAAGCAATACCTTAAATGAAAAGATCCTCAAAACTTGGAGATTTGACATAGAACGATTATAAAAGAAGTGGTTGATAAATAGCGTTAATTAAAATTCGTATTAGTTTCATTTACTGGCATAGATTTATTTAAATCCTTTTTTACTTCACGATAAATATTATGGAATGCTTTACTACTTACAAAAATTCATTTAAATTTGCGTTTTAAATCTAATCTATAAATATGGGTAATATTTAAAAGTATGTCAATATATAATACTTGCTGCTTCTATTAACAGCCGAATAAAAATATAAGCCTCTAAGCAGGTGTCTTTTAATATGTAGACGACGAAGAATGCAGCAATATTATAGATCTAATAAAAGCTACTTGAATGGGAAAAATAGTTACTAAAGAACTAGTTTCAGAAGACGCATTTTATAAGACGAGTACGATTGGCTAAAATGCCTTCTGAAACGAATTCTTTATACTATTTTTTCTATTTTGGGCTTTTCAGATTGATTTTAAAATAAAATTTTGCGAGTTTTAAATTTATGGAATTTTGAAGTGTAATTGCTAAGGTGGCATTTTCATTAAACTTTGGTTTAAATGCTACTTTAAGTTTAATTAGTACATTTTCATGTTTTATTTAAAAAAAAACGGGTGGAAATAAAAATAAGTAGATAAATAAATCTACTGAACATTAATTAGGATTTAAATTAATGCGCACCGAACGTAATGACAGCTTGGACATTATCAGTATTACCACCGTTCGGAATAAAAATTGTTCTATTTCTATAAAAGAACTCATTTGGGTGCTTTTATAGCTCTGTAAGCGACCCAACATCGAAAAAGATTGTATGCGCTTGAAATTTTTATAGACTATAAACTGTCGTATTTTGTGCCTATTTGCATTTCCTGTTGTTTTTTTGAACTCACTCAAAAATTATACCTTCTATCATTAATTTGAGTTACAAAACGGCTATTTGAAAATTCATTGTATAATTTTTTTTATTGTTTTAAGTCTTTTAAAAATAATTTTTAAACAAATTAAAAATTTGGACTCAGTAAACATTAGATAATCTCCTGTTAGGTAAACAATCGTTAAAGTCTATGGGCTTGTCTTAATAAATAACAAGCAATCACAGTAATCATCATTAGGATTGTGACAATAATTTTATCAATCAGTTAGTTTATAAAGGCCGCTGTTAGAAAGAGGATTTAGAGTTGTACTAAGTATAGAAAAAATTTTTTGTAAGTTGGTACTATTTGAAAAATGATTTTATGGTCTATTGTTTTTGTATTTTTGACTGAATTTGAATAGGATTTATTTATTTAGTTTATTTATTTATTTTTATTTCATATTTTGCATTAAATGCTTATACATGTCAAGTCACAACTACACAAGTTTATGATTATAATAATCGTCAAAACTATAAATTCCGTTATCAATAAGTAACGCTTTAATGTAAGTTTTAAATTTAGGTTAGGACAATTCCCTAACCGACACCATAATAATTTACTCCGTATCCAGGCCTCCAAAGTTGACGCTTTGGCAATAAAAAATTATCGCATCTCCTGGTCCAGTGGTCGTGTATTTGGCTGTGGCAAGAGTACATTGTCAGATTGCGAATTACATGACATAAACAAACGTATATGTAAAGTGAAGGGAGAGTTAAAATTGATAAATCCCATACGATAAATGGGACTGTATTAAAGAAAATATGCAATCCTGAGAACTTCTACGGACAATGAATTAGACAGTTGTCTAAGTAGGTAGACGCTTTTGTTCAACTTTATGGCAAGATCACTACCATGACAGTCCCATAAGAAAGTGGAATTCAAGTTTAAACCCAGAAATTTCACTTCGGAATAGAAACCAGACCCAATCAAATGATCAATATTTGACGCCATTCTATTGGATGACATTCAACCTCTAACATCGTTGATTGCTGATTCCATCACATCAACGCAAGTGTCGAAAGTTAATGCAGATACGGTTAAAACCGTATCGTCAGCGTATTGAATTACACCTGTGTTTGATTCACGCAGATTCAAATTCAGAGGCAGGTCGTTGACATACAACAAAACAGCAGATGACCCAAAATCAAACCCTGCGGTACACCGTAATTATTAAATCGTGGATCCAGTATTTGCCGTTGACTCGTACTCTCTGCACTCTATCGACGAGAAATGATCTAATTAAAAGACAGCTTTCAGAATTAAAGTTATATTTAGATAAAAAGAATATCGTGAGAAAGAGTATCAAAAGCTTTGGTGAGATCTAAAAAAGATGCTAATAACGTATCCTTACGTTCCATGCTATCAACTATCTTGAAAGAAATTTGAGACACCGCATGAGTTGTCGAAAGTCCCTCACGAAAGCTGAACTGGGCGTTAGATAGCAAATTGTGTTCAGTAAGAAGCAAGGTAGTTTATGCGTACAAGATCTTTTCAAAAATTTTGGAAAACGGCGATAGCAGAGAGATGGGTCTGAACTGGGTCACGTCGTCACAGCTGTTATGTTTCTTTGGGATAGGGACAATAGTCGCCATTTTCAAACTGCTAGGAAAGAAAAGTGCGTAATACAAGGGTTAACTAATTTGATAAACGAAATCAAGATCACATCCCAAACGTCAGATACAATTTTGTAAGGAGAGTCCATCACCGTCACGAGCTCTTTTGTTACGAATAGTAGCAAAGATATCTCTCATTTCATTAAAACATACCTCACGAAAAAAAAACATTCCCGAACTTTAGAGGAAAGAGGAACGATTTCAGAGATTTTGTGGAGGGCAAGGACTCTATGAGATCTTCAACTGAGTCAAGAAAATAATTGTTAAACTCATTTTGTGTTAAACTAGTCACTAGTTCGTTACCTTTAGATTCCTTGATCAGTTGCCATGCAGTTTTCATTTTATTTTTAGTTTTACATAGTAAGGTATTATTGAAGTTCAATTTCGTTTTTTTAAGATCATTAGTGTAATAGTGTCTATAATATAGAGTATTGATATGCACTTAAACTCTGGCAAGTCAACTGTGGTAGATAAAGTGGTGTAACCGTTAATTCTGTTTTTATAAAGAAATGTGTGGTACAAATTGTTGATAAGGATAAAGGAAATTTATTTTGTCTTGCTATGTGGAAGATGTATAATTCTTGTAATGACAGTGGTATATTAAACAATATATTAAAGAAAAAGTTGAAAGCCGAAAGTTTGTGTGACATGTGATGGATAGAATTAAAGGCTATAATTTGTGTAGTAGTTGTTGGTTTTCTGTAAACATTTTTGCTTATCGGGGCGATGTGGAATTCTGCGGTAAACGATTGTTTTATAATTTTATTATTATTTTTAAATAACAGCTTTTAATTTCTATCGGTAAAGAGGCATAAGTTTTAATTTTTTTTTTCTTGAACTGGTAATGGATTTATTAGAATATCATTCAATTAGAGTTTTTGATATCGTAAAATCGGCTGATTGATACGTGTTTTTTGCTTTTCACTTAGTACCTTTTTCTCCGAAAAGTTACGTTTCACTTATTCCACTCAAATTGTAAAGCCAAGCACATCTGCTGGATTGTGGTCACCAGGTAAATGATTCCAACTTTCTCTTTCAGTCAACTTGCGTATCTCAGTTAGTCTGTTCCACATAAATAGTCCCTATGGTTCATTTGTACTTATCCAAACCAAGGTGGTAGCGGAGTCTGTCCAAAAGTAATATTGGTCAATACATCATACGGTTGAATGACATGTTTAAAAAGAATAATTTTCTAATTAAAATGTCAAATAAATTCTCAAATTATAATAGAATTATTCATTTTTGAAATGTTTTTTCTTAGCCGTCAGTATTCTCACAAGCATTACATTAACATACAGAGTGAATTTAAGTATAGAACGCCTCAATTATCTCAAAAACGGCTTGCACGATTTTATAGATTTTGGGTGCAAGAGTCTTGTAGTACGGCCGATATTATAGTGGTATTTACATTATATAAAATCTATAAAAATGGTTCAAGGCGTTTCTGAGATAATTGGAGGCGTTCCATACTTAAACTCACCCTGTATAGTAATTATTATTTATATTTTAATTATTATTTACAATATTAATGAATATTCAAAGTAACAAAGCGTATAAAATATGATATAGTAATCTTACATTTAGTTATAATAGGTTAAAGAGCAAAAATACGTTCATAATATAAAAATAAAATTGTGCCAAATTTTTATTTTCGTCATCGAAAAGCGAGTACTTAATTTTCTAATTTTAAGTAAATAATACAAATTATATGTTTTAGATGTATAGAAAAAATCAACTGAATCAGAAAAGCCATCATTGATTTCAATGGTGTTAATATGTTTAGGTTTTTACATACTCATATTCGTAAGCGCCCTTCGTCACATTCTATTACCATCAAAATTGAGCGAAGAAAAAAATAGAAAAGGATATCCACCACTTTACAGTAAACTTCGGAAGTGTTTTTATTTTTACATACGTGCCAGACTGCGCGATATTCTCAATTATCCAATTTGTAGTGCACCTGGAACAGAAGTAGTTCTTAGACATAGAAAGTTTAACAAAGGGAGTGGTTTTTTGAAGTAAGTTCCAACTTAAGACGTTCTTTACTGCTGTATATGCTTAGTTTTAGATACACAGGCAAAAAAACACAATGTATCAATTTGGGGTCATACAATTATTTGGGCTTTGCCGAGAATTCGAGACCATGTACCGAATACGTAATTGACACAATACAAACGTGGACTATCAACAGGACCTTCCGCGTCGTTCTACGGTTATTGTGATTTACATCACAAATTAGACCGTCTGACGGCTGAATTTCTAGGAGTAGAAGATGCAGTTAGTTGTGGTATGGGATTTGCAGCGAATTCACTAAATTTACCCACACTTGTATCTAGTGGATGTTTGGTAATAGCGCACTTCAGTTAAAAATTTAAAAAGGACAAAATAGTCTACCCTAGTTCTTCCTCTCTCAAAGCAGCCAACATACTTATGGGTATTTAGTAAAAATTTCCAACACATTGACTAAAAGACTGTTTTAGGAAACGAGAAGAGCAACAATAATGAATAAATAACACGAATAAAACGATCCAACCAAACATTAACAATCAACCAGCAATCAACAATTTGTAATTGGTAACACTGCAGCAAACTCTAGGGATTTCTTGTACTAAATTTAGGGTATTTTCAATGTTTCTAAAAGCATGTTTCCTTACTGGTAAAAAAGAAAGCATTAGGGTAGACACTTTTGTCCTTTTAAATTTTTAACTGAAGTGCGCTATTGAAAGTGTTCGGTTAGTTTTACCTAATACATAATGGAAAATAACATAATGAAAATAGAACATAATAAAAGCAAATATAACAAAAATTAAACATAAATATAAAATCAAGGTATTTAAAATAAGTCTGTATGAGCATGAATGTAATTATTTATTTAATCGTATGGTACATTGTATTGTGATGTAAGTGTTATGTATGGTGCCCCAGAAGATCAGTATAAACCTGTACAGTGTGGTGACGAAACCGTGTGCAATTGTGGATTGGTAATATAATATAATGTAATGCAATATAAACATAAAAAATTGAACTTCTAGATAATACAGACTTAATCAAAATATATATGAATAATATGGTATGATCAGTTAAATCGCAACTTAACATGAATACACAGTATCAAGAAAATAAGTTCACATATAAATTGGATACAATAAATAATGTTGATCTTATTATTATTCAGTTTTAAAGAAATGCAATATTTTGGTTATATTAGTTATAGTTATAGTTTATTTTTAGTACGTCTTACACATTATGTAGACGTCAGTAGAAAATACACTTAAAAACAGTCAACAACAAATAAGCATAACCATTACATATTAAAATATACGTTACCAGACATAACGCTCCTTAATTATTTTGAATCCTCAAAATTATCAACTCTTGAATGCTGTAATAACATTTAGTCACTAATAACGATTTGACGCAAGTTTTAAATTCGGCCTTTTCATGATTTTTATGTTTTACAGGTAATTTGTTAAATAGTCGTTTACCTGCATAAGTTGGAGTTTTTTTCATATTTACTTGTCCTGTGTTTCTCCATGACAAGCAGATTCAAGTTTCTGGTTTGATAATAAATTGTAAAGATGCACAATAGGTTTACAGGCTGTTTTTTAATCAGTATATAGAGGCATGGTAGTGTCATAATTTTGTAATTAATAAAGTAGGTCGACACTAGTCTCTGCTGCCAATGTTAAAAATTATTCTAATAGCCCATTTTTGATATATAAATATCCGATGACTATCACTTGCTGCCCCCTATAATACAATGTTGTAGGTTAGGTGGCAGTAGATTTGACTGTAATACACTTTAATAATGAGTCAAGTGAGAATACGCCCTTTAGTGGCCGTAATGCAAAACAAGACCGACTTACTGATTTTGCAACAGAGTCAATATGCTGACCCCAACAGATCCTATTGTCAACATATGTGCCCAGAAATTTTGAACACTCAACCGTATGATTAATATTTTTAGCGAAACTGAAACAGAATTTTGTTTCTGGTGCAGCAAATTTAAAATAAATGCATTCTGTCTTTTTGGCATTTAGAATTAGATTATTTTAGTTATACCATACCTGAAATTCGTTTGCAGCTGCGGATGTTAACACAGATAAGTCTTTATGAGTCTCCGATGAAACTACTAATGTAGTATGGTCTGCATAACTAATTACTACTCCAGAGTTTACATTGCTGGATAAATCGCTTGTATACAAATTAAAAACTAGTGGTCCCAGCACAGATCCTTAAGGAATTCCCAGCTCACAGTCGACGGTAGTTGACGTCTATCTTGTAGTTTAACGTATAACTTTTTTTCAAATAAATAAGATTTGAATAATTCTAGTGCATTACCTCTAATGCACATTATCTAATGTGGTTCAGGAGCATTCTTTGCAACTAAATCTTCTATGTATGTATACGTTTCTTATTCATAATAATAAAGCACAATAATAATAATAATAATAATAATAATAATAATAATAATAATAATAATAATAATAATAATAATAATAATAAAACCTAATACATACATCTTCTCTAATATGAATTTTATACAGCGTATCGAATGCCCGAGATAAATCGTAAAAAGTGCAGCTACGTGTTTACTATTATCCAACACTTTGTTTACATATTCAACAAGCGCGCACAAGGCAAATCAATCGATTTGTTATTGTTGGTTATCTGCCAGGAGGCTATACTTAATGATGAAGGACATCACTCTCTTGTATATTACTTTTTCAAACATTTTGATTAGTACACTTATTATTGTTATAGGCCTATAATTATTAATATCTAATGAATCGCCTTTTTTGTAAATCGGTGTTACTTTTCCAATTTTAATTTCCATGGAAATTGACCTGAAGTAGAGCATAAATTTATAATATACGCAAGGGGCTTTGCTATTATATGTATCACTTCTTTTATTACAGCAGCTGATAAATTGTCGGTACTGACATCTTTTGTACACTTGGGAGTCTGAACAATTTCACAACTTCTTGTTCGGTAACAGGCTTTACAAAGAAACTATTATCGTTAGTTGTTGGTAATGTACATTTTGTAGAGATGTTACTTCCAAAATGTTGTACTAGATTAGGCCTAGCAATACTTGAAAAGTGGATTGCAAAGCAATTCGCTAGCTGTAAGTTATCATTTATTTCTTTTATCGTTATATTTAATAGTAACATATTTGTGTGTGTTTTGTATGTCTACTAATACTATTATTTACTACTTGCCATATCACTTTTGTTTATTGTCAGCAATATTAATGATATTACTGTAATATTCTTGTTTTGTTTTTGAATTAGTGTTTGGTGTTTGTTATTTTTATATGTTTGGTGTAATCCAGTATTACTTGCATTTTGACATAACCGATACAACTTTTAAGATCGTTTCTTTTATCTATTATTTCTGGTGTAACCCAGCTGTTATCGCCTGTCAATTCCCTATATGTCCTTTTAAGCAATAGACAATTTACATCAATTTCCCAGCTAAGACTTTCTAGAAATTTATCAAGGGCTTGATTTACATTTTTGCCTAAATTATACAATTCTATAAAACTATTATTATTCAAACAAGCTTTTTAATTTTGTAAATTATGCTTAGAAATATCTTTACGATAATAATATTTCTTATCACTAACCTTTAACTTGGCTTACTCAAAATGTAATTGATGTATTAAAGCTAGATGATCGCCAATGTTAGGTTACAATACACGGGTGGAACCAAGGGTACTTCCTTTACTAACAGCAATGTAGTCGATTTTCGAGGTGGCGACTTTTCCATTTTTATTTTTACAAATCCTTGTCAGCTCTGTCGAAGAGCAATGTATATTAAAGCTTAGTAAAGGTCTCTTAACATGCGTTTATCTAGATTATCTTTTAAATAATTTATGTTCATATCTGCACAGAAGTAAATATTAGTAGACAACAGATAACACTGTGCTAGTAATTAATTCATTTTTCGAACAATCGTTTTAAATCCGAGAATGTGGTGGAGGAGGCGAGGGACAATATGCACTTATTACACAAAATGTAATTTTTTTAACCGAATAAGAACTGCACAACACTCAAACAAGAGTTCTTCAGTAAAATTGTCACAATTAATAACAGGTAGGTTAAATTTATTTCGCTTGACGAAGATAAGAGATCCACCATGAATAAAGGATCTACGACAATAGCTAGTAGCTAAATCATATCCATACAGAGTCATTGACGCCATATTAGATTCACTGCACCAGTGTTCGCCAACACATTAATATCTGGTTCATGTTGTGTAGCAAAAACTTGTAATTCATTCATTTTATTAGTTAAGCACTGCACGTTTATATACGCTATTTTTAAAGTGGAATTCTGTTTAAAAATGATTTAAGGAGTGCGGGCTAGGATTTCGTTGTAGGTGGTAGTCTTCGCTGAAAAACCTAGAAACATATACACCAGATGGCCATACAGAGGGATCCAAAGCTTTATTAATATTGTTAACGTCAATTGTAACTTTAAAAGAAAAATATTCTTTTGAGTATTTGGATGTTAATTCGTTACATTGAGCTTCTGGTAGCTCAGATCGTAGTAGTGTAAGAGTTGATTCTGATTTCGTATTTGGTGCAAATCTGGATACAAATAGGTGAGCTTTTTCGGGACCACCTTTAAGTCTACGTTATCTTTAATGTCTTTGCCACCGATAATTCCTTTAGATTTATTATTCCGGCGTTTTTTGTCAATAACTGTCTTCCAGTCATTATAAATAATTTCATTCATCTTTTTGTTCCTGACATGCTTGAATCACAGCAGCGTTTACTTCTTTATTAGTGATAACAGGAAGGTTATTGTCTGTTTTGTTACAATCCCATCCGTTTGGCAATTTTTATTGCTATCTATAATTTTACCGGTCTAAATATAAATTTACAGGTAAATTTGCTTGCTGTTTATCATTTTGAACATTTTCTTATAATCATAGTTTGGGTCGATGATAGTACAGACCTCTTGAATGAAACAGATTCTTTTTCTGGGTGAATATTTACCGCTGAGTTGCTTGTTTTATTTGTAGGGTTTTTGTATTAATGAAATCTGATTTTTTAGTACCTCGATTGTCTACTTGTTGGTTTTCTATAATACTATCTTTCTGAGACAACAAATCTTGAAGATATTTTATTTCAATTTGGTACGTATAATAAATTAAGACTTTCACTTACGTTAGCGTCCTTGTTATTATCTAAACAACAGTTTAGTTGCTTATCGACGATAAGTTAATATTTTTCACGTACTTTACGCAGCCTGAATGAAAAACCGCGTTTCAGCTTACACATTTTAAGCTAACTCGAGGCTAATTTATTGCACCTTTTACAAAGTTTGTTAGGAGCTGCACCGTCACCTGCCATAACAATCAAACGGTTCACGAACTATTAAAAATATATACATAAATAATTGTGTTCCAATAAACAACATCTTTATACTAAATTGACAAACATAAAATGATAGTACATTTCTATTATTTGTTATTTTATGTAAAAATTATTTTTATTTTCAGTTTATTTTCTTGCAACTAATTTTTACTTAACGTAATTTTTTATTTTAAATGTTACCAGTTAAATTCAATTTTACAACAATAATTGTAGTTAGGATATTTTATGTTAATGTCATTATTTATAATTAAATGTCATATTAATGTCGTATTATAAATGATAACTCAAAAATTTATAGAGTTGAAACTATAGTTATCATAATTAATAAATTACCAATAACACGTTATATTCAATCACACACAAAAAAACAATGTAGGATAAAAGACAATTCAATATCGCAGTAATTATCACACAAAATTTCAAGTGAACTGACAAATTACATGCAATATACAGAAATTATGTGCTAATGAGTTACGTAAGTAGTTAGCTTTGTAGTACAAAGATCGTAGCTTTTAATTTGTTTGTGATTATTCAGGGACAACAAGTCGCGGTGAATCCAACCCAAAACGTGTACCGAAATAATAAAAAGGATACAAACGGTGGGCTAAAGAGATGTTCCCAAGCAATATACTCTTACAACACTCGTACAGAAAATTAGCTGAAAGCATGCGACACTAATTAAGCGTACGGCGCAATGTTCATTATAGCGAGTTAAAAGTCTAAGACGCGAAATCGCCATGTGCTGACGGCACGTTAGTATTGACAACGCACAAGTGCTAGCGTTTACAGTCTAATTTTTCAGAGATGCGACACTTCCGAGATAATAACAAAAAGATCAGACCTTTACGATGACAACCCCCAGAGTATTTCAGTTGTTATATATATATATATATCTATCGACGACTCCCAGAGTGGTTGAATCTTGATCGTTCCTTCAATGAGTATCTACCGATAACAGTCCAGGTGATATGCAAGACTCGGCCGCTTGTCGAGTAGCAGTTGTCACTACGTTGTCCATGACATCGCAGCAACTGCACGAAACGGAAAATTCGAGTAACTGGAGAGAGAGCAGCGACTACGTCAAAGTAAGACAATAAGGAAAGTCAGCAAAAGAAGAAGGAAAAAGAACGCTGAAAGCAAGGTGTGTTTCCCTTGTAGGGAGTGCTCGAGTATCTGAGTTATGTCGTCCCTCACTAGATGTTGTCCGACCCCAAAAATTCTCGATGGCACCAAACGGCAAAACGCAGCAAGGCTCTTTCGTAAAGCAAAGATGGCGTCACCCACAAGAAGAATGATTAACGGAAAACGGAAATTGGTTATCAATTAGGAAATAAAACCCTAAATCGATTACCAATCAAAATCAGAATAGCGGGGAAAAGTTTTGAAATTTAGAATGGAAAGTTGCATATTTGACTGGATTATTATTTGATATCCTTTTATTTTTCGGCCAAAATTGAATGTTTAACGTTACAAATTGATAAACAGCAAAAGAAAATCAAGACAATCCATTTCACTTTTCAGTATTATTACATATGGCCGGTGGCACTAACGCGACTTAAACAATAGTTGTTATGGTTTTAAATCGCGTTGGTGCAGCCGGTCAATAACGATCTTTACAGACGAATCTCATAAAAAAATTGTTTTCATTCATGGCATTTTATGTTGCAATTCAAAAAGGTAATACTGCTAGTGTTTAGGGGAAGGAAAACTAACAACTAATTTGCATTAAACGTAAATGAGAACAATATGAAATTTGAATATGAAATTAAATTCGAAAAATAATGTAAAGAAAAGTCAGGGACATGTAATTCAAATTGTAACCGTTCTATAGTGATGATTAATAATATACAAACTGCAATTCGACCGAAAGAAAAATACAAAAAAGTGATAAAAGAACAAATTAAGTAATATAGTACCTACCTAAAACTAAGTATTTGGGTAATAAAAATATACTCTTTTCAGATAATACCTATACATCCAAATATTACAAGCAAAAGTGGAATTATCAAACCAGTATCGAAATGATGATCAACCATCTCCCATTCGTGTTACATGTTCTTTCCAGTTTCTTTGTTGTTGTCGTGTCCATCTAACAATATCGTATGTTTCACAAATTCATCAATTATCATGGTTTGTTATTCTACTTCTCAGTGTCAATCCAAACCTTCATCTCATTTGTTCGCGTTCCTTTTTTACATATATGTACAGGATGGGCTAATAAGCGAGGTAAGCGACTGTATCTCAGAAACCACTTATCGTATCGACGGTAAAAAATTTACAGAGTGAGTTTTAAGTAAGGAACGCCTCAATTATCTCAGAAACAGTTTGAACGATTTTTATAAATTTTGGTGTGCAAAGGTCCTGTGATACGGCTGATATTTTGGTTGTATTTATATTGTTGTGTGTAAGAAATCGAATTGTTTGTTTATGTATATAATTACAAAAGAATAAATAAAAGGAATTGTAATTGTATATTGTTGTCAGATCTTTCCTTTTCAGGTGTAATAAAAAACTTTGTTATTTTAAATGGATCACCCTGTATATTTTGCTTTTAAAATCCTTAAGAAATACTGATTAGTTTTTATGTAATATTTCCTATACCTAAATGCCATACTTTTACATTATATCCGATACATGTAAATGTAGCTATAACTCCGAAGGTGACACATTTAGGTATAGGAAATATTCATTAAAATAATCAGTATTTCTTAAAGATTTCAAAGCAATAAATATACAGAGTGATCCATTTTAAATAACAACGCTCATTATTCGGCTGAGATAATGTTAATGTAGCTATAACTCCGAAAATATGGCATTTAGGTATAGGGAAAAGGAAAAAACAGGAAAAATCTGACAACAATGTAAATACCAACCTAATGTCGACGGTATCACTGGATCCTTCCACACCAAAATCTATAAAAATCGTGGAAACCGTTTCTTTATTATTTTAACTTTGGTGGAGATAATGTTATTAACTCCGAAAGTATGGCATTTAGGAATAAGGAATATTGCATAAAAAACAATAAAGGATTTCTTAAGGATCTCAAAATGCAAAAAATATACAAAGTGATACATTTGAAATAAGAAAGTTTATTATTATTCCGGAAAAGAACAAAATCAATTATAAAAATCGTGTAAGCCGTTTCTGAGATAATTGAAGCGTTCTTTACTTAAAACTCACTCTGTATAATGAAAGTAGTCAGTCAGAGAAAACGCTGAAAATTATTTTGAGTTTCTAAAATGACCGTAAAAAAAGCGTAATTGTAATCGTGAATTTTAAACAATTTTCGTATATTGACCATAGTTAGAGTCAATGCTATATTAAAGCTGAGACAAATTCAAATCTTTTTATTAAATGCTTTTTGCCCTATCTCTAAAAAGGAAAGTGGTGGGAGTATTCGAATATTTTTTGTAAATAAATGTCGATAACTGCAAAATAATTAACCTATTTTAATAATATGATTGCAATTGCTGGCGTTTTCAGACAAAAATATAATTTTCTGAAAAACAATTAAACGCAATGATATGAGTTTATTTTTGTCATTAGATAAACAAATAAGGCTCCCACAAACCAGTAAAAACCGCATCTGAACATCTTTATCCTTTCCTAAAATAATGAATGAATGAGATTCAAACTCAAATAAAAGTTGAATTTTGAAAATTATTCCCGATTTACAGTTTGATGTGTAATTATCCTTGAATGCCTAATGATAATTAAAATTGAAATAAAATGTTCTTATTCTAACCTAAAATAAAATAACATAATTTTGGTTCGATTTTAAAAGTTATTTGGCATCCTAAATAATAAATTGGTGTTTTATTTGACAAATTAAGAGACAAATCCTAAAGCGTGAATGCTTTTCACAATTCAACTTTTTGAGTTTGAAGTTTTTAATTCATTATTTTAAAATAGGAATAAAGATATTGAGATGTTGTATTCAATAGGTTGTTGGGTTCTTATTTCTCTAATGACTTAAAAATTTGCGCTAATGTCAGAAAACGCCATCTTGTCGCAAGGAAAGCAATTACAATGACATTACTCATAGCACGATTGATAGCCTAGGAAAAGTTCTTTTAACGACACCAAATTTATTAAAATATGTTAAGCTTTTTGAAGTTATCGACATTTATTTATTTAATTAAAATACAATAAAGTAAAATCATGTAACGTAATAAAATGTAAAAACAAACTATGAATATCAACGAAGTAGATGTTCGAAATGTTCACGTGGAAAAACAAAAATCCAAAAAATTGAAATAATTACTAAATTTTTTCAAACTTCATGTAAATATTCTCTAAATTGCATAACTTTTTGTAATTTGAGCCACCTTGTATCTTTACCGTTTTACCGTGCTGTTCATTCTTAACTTGGACACATTGTATAATAATACAAGTGAAAGAACTAAAGGTGAAACATAGTGAATTTTACTCAGTTGCTAGATATAGAGTGTGTTTTGTGTCGCTCAATTACTCATAAACATATCTAGTAAGACACAAATTTGTCCAAAATAATCATTACTGAATTCTAAGTAAAACATGTGTAAAAATTTGTACGTAAAACGGAAAATACGATCTTTATCAAAATTGTTCAAATAATGAAAAATGATAAATCCTACAAAGCTCTTCTAACTGAAAGATATTAAATTTTTCAAAATTCATTTTTGCCTTCAAAATGAACTTCCCATTAAATATTCACAGAGGCATCCATAGTGGAAGATTGATTACGCAAGTGTAATGGCGTAATACGTACGAATATTAAACCGCGAATGCAATAACGCTCAAACCTATATTTCCATAATATAAACAAATTAGCAAATACATGTGTACGCATATAAACTTGTCGTCCTTGTCGGTATTTAAATTAATCCTACGAATAATTTAATAAACATCAATAAATTCGAACTTGTATTGTGTTGACAGGCCATAATTGTTTATAGACTACCTACAACCAAAAATGTTTCCGTAAACCATTTATTTATCAACTAAGTAATCAGGCTTCAAATGTGTTACGCAGATATCCCTAAATGAGAATGATACATAGTGTATGCATTATTCTGAAACATGAAAGGGGTTGAAAATGAAAACAGAGAGTATTTTAATTAATTCGTTGATTCAAAATTAAATTATCTAATTTGACATGAAATAAAAGTTTAGTATGAGCTGACGTAACTGTAACATTTCTATGATACATTACTTGCGTCGTAAACTAGTTTTATATTTTCGTGGCATAAGTTGTTACGTAATGAAAACGCATTCGAGAGTACTACTCAGATTGAACAAGTTCTTGAATACTAGACGAAATCTAAAAGTGTTAAATGAATATTTTGATTAATACTTGTTTTTGATTAAAAGTAGTATCTTAAAAGAAACTGAATAATAAGTAGGCATGAGCCGCGTATGAAGACATGAATGAGTGCTTGCATTCTGTTGAAATAGTTATAGTGAATAGTGAATAGTTACCACAATCACAATACTTTGACATATTTCAGCGAATTTGAAATATATTTTGGCATAAAATTAACTTCAACAAAATGCAAGATAACATTATAAATGTGTAAAACATAAACGTAACTTTTATACAGGATGAGCAATTACATACATGTTTTAAAGTGGGGTCGGTAATAAAAAGAAAATGAAATTTATGATAAGTTGAATTTTTTTATAAAACATTATTTTCAACACTAATCTTCAAAATTGCAGAGGTTTGAATTTTTTACTTAAATTGACCTAGAACAGTCAAGAGACGGATACAAGAGATGATAAATATCATTAACTTCTTTTTTTATGAAGTTGTCAGATAAGAACTAGTATAAATTATATCATTCGTTGGAATAATAATATATGTAACAAAGGTACAATCCTGTGACCTACAATTATATGGCCCGCAGTACGTGACCGCAAAAATTTTATAAAACAAATTTAGATAAAATGTTTACTTTGAACTCAACCTTATTGTTATTGAGATTTCAAAAACAACACTATACCTTCCTATATTATAAACAATTTCAATTTCGGATTTTCAAAACTCTTTAAAACGGTAAAACAAAAATAATTTATTTTACTTGCGATAAGCCTTAATGTATTTTTCAACTAATGTTCGAAATTAATATTTTCAATTTCAATTTCAATTTTGTTCCTTAATGTTTAAATAAAATGTAAATACATAATGTTAATAATGAAATTAACACCTTCAAAAAGCAAGCTTGTGTTGAAGTGCCATAGAAATTAAAATTAGTGACTATTTAGAAACCAAAAAATAACAGGTAGGTAAAATAAAATACATTAAACTTATAAAAACTAATAATAAACTGATCATAATGTAATTTTATTTAGACCATAAATATTTTGTCTTTTTTGTTTTTTTAATTATAATTGCGTTCGTAGTTTGTTATAATGATTTAGTCTATGTTAATCCGTTAGTTGTATCAGTTAGTAAATATAATTTAAGTTTTCTTATAAATAATTTAGGTATCGTTGATCGTTCTTTTAAGTCAAAAGGAAGGTTATTAAATAGTCTTGGTGCAATGTACTGTAGTTGTTTTTGTCCAAGTGTTGTTGAGCTTCTTTGTAATTTTATATTGTGTTCTGTGGTGTATCTTGTATTTATTTTATGGCAGATATGTTCTAGTTTATATATTTTGATAAAGTATGAAAGGACTTGAGTAATTTATAGAAGGTAACTTTAAAGAATTTCAATTGAAGGATATTTTCTTGAAACTTCGAAAATTATTTTAGTACATTTTTGTGTAATTTGAATTTTTTTAGTATGAAAAAAATATTCCACCCCAGACTATTACACCGTAATCTAATTCTGGTTGAAAAAGCGTCTTCTAAACGATTTATTTGTTTAATATTATTAATTAGTTAATTAATTAATTATTATTTAATATTATTACATATGAATACTAGGGTGGGTAAGGGTTTGGCACGTTTAGGTTTTAGTGGTTTCCTAAACCTTGAAGTAAATGCTTTACCAAAACAAACCAAACCACTATTGCACACGGTTTCGTCACCACACTATTCAGGTTTATACTGATCTTCTGGGGCACCATACATAACACTTACATCACAATACAATATTTGTAAAATGTACCATACGAATAAATAAAATTTGTTTAGGGTTATAAAATATGTAGATTAGTCTTTTCAATTTGTTGTTCAAGTTTTTTAAATGTTTTTTCTATCTTAGATAAGATTATTATTCCTAAATATTTCGTAGATGTACTAGTTATTGTAAGTATCTGTATTATTTGTTCATTTATTATTTCATGTAGAATAATGTTGTTGTCGGGAGACCAGTTATTGTAAGTTAAAAAGGGATCTAATTGTTGAATTGTTTATATTTAAGTTTTAGCTAACCAAAATGATATTTGTTTTATTTTTCTTCGCTGTTATATAAGCATGATGTCCATTCTGTCCCTGTAATAAGTACTGCTGATTTTATTATCTTCCAGAAATAATGTTAATCTTTTTTTGATACATTTTTCAAATATTTTGGCAAAGACATTCAACACAAATATAGGTCGGTAATTGGTCATAACTGCACCATCGCCTGACTTGTATACAGGTACAACCGTGGCTTTTTAAAATTTTATGGATATTAGCCTGTTTGTATACATTTATTTAGAATAATAATAATAACACATAATTTTTGTTAATGAATTTTTGTAATTTTTATAATAAACAAATGATTTTTCATTAAATGGTTGATTTTTTGAGTTTATGTCCAATTTTGTCTCTTTTTTCTAATCTATGATTTAATTGGTCTAAATTTTGGTTATACATATAATTGTATCTGTTGCTTTTTAACTTTTTCAGTTATTTCTTTAGTAAGTAAATTGATATAGTTATCTACATTAGTACAATAATTAAATTTGTTATTCCAATTATAGTCTAGTTAAAAAAGTTCAGTCAATTTTTTGTATTTATTATTATGTTTTATATGGTCATTATTTTTTATACATTTCTGTGATAATTTTCATTTCCAATTTTTTTCATAAACTATACTACGTACTAAGCATAAAAGTTATAAAATTTTTCTTATAAACTTTTGTTCAGTTGGGCTTATTTAAGGAATTTTGGCCCTGTAATGTTTCAATTTAAAATTGGTTTTTTCTTAGTATCTCAGAAATGAGTTAAAGAAAAAATCTGAAAATTTATATGGTAAAATACGTTAATATGATACACAATTTATTAAAGTTTTCAAAAAAGATATTAAGTAGTAGCTTAGATACCGGGGTATCTGTGAGGATATTATTAAAAAAATGTAAATCTTAGAAATTTCGATCACCCTGTACAAATTTTTGAATATGCACTATATTACGAACAAAAAGTGTTATTTCAATTTTTCGTTAATGTAATATTTTCGGTTTCTTTGAATGTCTGTTTTTCGCATCAAAAGTTATAATAGGTATTATTTTTAAGTCGTTTAGCAAATATGACTCGACCTAAATATTTTCAGGTATGGACATATTAAGATACAACAATGCTGATACACATACAGTGTAGTAACTGCCCGTAACAAAATTTACTAAAGAGACCCGCTTACCAATATTTTCAAAATATTTGTACATATTTTATTTCTTTTGAACACAATCATCAATTTCATTTTTTAACGATTTTGTCTCTTTAATAACTTCTGTATTGTTTCAGACGTTTCCATATTTATTTTATGTTTTTATTATTCCAGATTATTTGGTTGGAATACTTCAACAAGCTAAGTATGTATTCTTTTTATATGTTCTTAACTATGATCTGCCGAGTTTCCAAATAAGTTATCATCTACACTTATTGACTTGATGTTAGTTTAAAAAAATTCCCTTCCAATAGATTTTAATTTGCTCGTGAGTTAGTTCTATTTGTCTTTAACTTGATTGTCCCTTTCTATTTCCACGATCTATTTTATATTACTTGACCGATGCATGGAGTGTGAGCCCTATTTCTAATTTCTTCTACGATTTAATATCCGTATCAAGATGTTAATGTATAACTATTCCAGATTTTCTAGTTAGTTTTTATGTAATTTAGATTGGGACTTAATGCTTAGTAGATAATGGTACTGCCTTGATTGCTGAGTAATTTGTAGTAATGATTTTATGGCCTTAGTTGATTAGTTTGCTATAAATTAAAATAAAAAAAATAGTAAAAGAATTTATTGAATGGAGTTGCAAGTATTTTAGCAATTGTTGATTGCAGATAGTCAGTTTCATATTCTGGTTTTTCTAGATGAATATTGCTGATCCACTCTGTCCCCTACAATCTATATTTTCTGTATAATATACGGAATAGTGAGAGGTTTTTTGTATAAGACACAAGCAAAATGTCAATTATGGCCCGTTGACGATCGTAGCGCCGGCTCTACCATGCGTGCAACCTATTCAATTGTACTCAAAATAATTGTACTTTTTTACATTGAGTCGAGTCAAGAACTCGTATATTTATTCTTGATACTTGATACCAAAAATCTGTTATAAATTCAATGTCAGGACTATATAGTCCTAGGTGTATTTTCTTCTGTAACTCGCGATGCCGTGTTCGTAGCAGTGATCCAAAGTGACCGTTTTCCGGAAAATTTTGCGCGCTACAATTTTAGTCTTCTTGACAAAAATAAAAAAATCGATATATTTGGAAATATAAGCTCAACAATGGGTTTTTAAGAAACTAGTTGATTCGCTTGGATTGGCAAAATCCACGAGTCCAGAAGTCTCTAAAAGCCACCCATTATGTTCAATTTCTCACGAATTAGTTGGACCGGCATTTTTGAGTTATGGCATCGCGAAAGAAAAAGCTTTTCTCGCGGCCCATTCCCGGGTGCGTTTTTTGAGGGCAACAACTTCGGTTCTATCCGCAAATTCCTCAGATCAATTTTGTGATTCTGAAAAACTCAATTGTAGCGCGCAAAATTGTCAGCAAAACAATCACTTTGTGTCGCTTGTACGAGCACGACATCGTGAGTTATAGCAGATCAGAGGAATTTTACGCTTTTCGAAATTATAGGAGTGTTCCGGGGGTGCCGGAATGTCGAACACTCTGATTTATATTTCAGCAAGGACGCTCTACAAATCACTCAAATGACCTTTTGTCTGGACTATAATAGTCCTAGGTACAATTCTAGTACATAAAAATAATATTTTGTTAAATTCGACAATTCTTAGAAATGTAGCGCCCCGTTCAATTGCACAGGTTCCACACGTGGTTGAGCCGGCGCTAAGATCGTCAACAGGTTTTCACCGGCGCCATTAGTGATCAAGTTTATAAAGGCAAAAAGTGAATACATCGGCTTATGTACTCTTATATACTAGCCTTCTAGAAGTATACTAATTCTATGACTATTCTACATACCATATATTTATAACATTTTACACATTTTAGTGGTAAATTAATTGAATTTCTGTAACCGGACACAAAATCAAGAATGTATTTGAATATTTTTATGATCCAAAAAGGCAAAAGCCCGGATCTATTTACTCCAAATAAAAGTATTCAAAAAATTATTATTGTCACCATCATTCTATTAAACAAATGACACGTTTAATTTTTTAACGTTACATTGTAGCGGTGAGCGGTGTTCAAATTAATTTCTTTTATTTAATTGTCAAAAATATTATTCCTAACTGAACGGACAAAGGTGATAACAAACGGCGCCCAACAGGGAGTTTCTCAATTTGCAGCAGTTTCTGACACGTTAGATGAGTCTTCTATGAAACAACCAGCTTAATATTCAATGGCACTCATTAGGCAGAGCTCTAGGCGACATTTCAATTTAAAGACTTAGTACATAAAGAACAAAAGTTTATAATATACTGGTTGTTGATTCAACGGATCGGTAATAGTATTTTATATGTGAAATCTCGTCTATGCAATATCCAGCTCCCTTAATTGAAGGAAAGAACACCAACTGCAGCGTCTATTTAACCAACAGAAAAACACCGAAAACTGCACCAAAAACTTTACTCGGACACGTGTTTCAATAGCTAAGCTATCATCATCAGCGATACCGATATTATATATACTATCTGCTTATCACGCATCGTTAAACTAATTGATTCTTAGATAAGCTTAAATAATTCCGAAAATCCTAATGGACCGTTATCATCATAATTCATAAGAAAAATTCATTTTAAAAATTTCTAAACTTTCATAAGAATCAAGTTCGTTTTATTATATACCTTCTTAATTAATTCAATGTCGCCTACTCTATGGCCATTTTCAAGCATATGGATGGCAACACTGGACCTATCTGTGCGATGATGTTTGACATGAGCTACGTGCTCTTTAAAACGAGTTTTAATAGGTCTTTTGGTTTGCCCTATATATTATAGTAGTTACAGTGTTTACAATTTATTTTATATATTCCCGATTTATCACACATTTCTATTGGGTCTTTCGGATTGCCTAAAAGATTTTGCAAGTTGTTACTAGTAGAGGTACTGTTTATAATCAAATTTTGAAAATATTTTTGAAGACCTTTTGTGTATGTGGGATGATAATTTGGTAATTTGACATATTTCTTATCTATTTTGCTATTGCTAGTTCCTAACGTTGTAATGTTTCTAATGTTTAACTTATGTTTATGTTTTCTAATTATGTTTGCGACCCTTAATTGTTTTAAAGCCAAAACATAAGAGTACAATATTTTGCATAAATAAAAAAGCTACCTGTAAAAAGAAAATGAAAATTAAATGTTGAATTAGAATTTGCAAAAATAACATTATACCTATATGACAAAATGATTACCCGCAATTTTTTTTAATTGCTAAATTTCATCCATTCGTTAAAAGATAATGTTTGCTGGTTTACATATTTTAGTTTTTAAGTTTATTTAAGATTCTACCCATTGACATGCACTTACATATTCAAAATTTGTTTCTATTGTTTTTCATGATTTAAATAAAAGTTAAGTAAAAATTATTGTTACCTGGATTGAAATTTCTATGAATTAAATAACCCTACTTAGGTCTGTTTCTAAAGTTGCATTTGTATGTCGTTTTATTGATATTAATTATTTACTTGAGAAGCTAACAGTGACATACAATTGCACAAAATGAAATGAAGTTTGTTACGTTAATGGTGAGTGATGTTTCAAATTAACATTAATTTAGTTTTAAATTTATGTTTGTATTTATAGTGAATGAGTTTTTCTGATATTTTTAATTAATTAACAATAAAGTGTTATTCGTAATGGTTGTGATCGCGACCTTATAACCAATTGTTTTTGTGGTCGAATGGCGTCCTTTAAAAAATGTGGTGTGTCGTGACGTGATTACATTTCTTACTGTTAGTTTGTACGAGATTAAAGTTGTCAGTCAGTTCATTTATTATTTTATTGTTAGACGATCACATTGGCATCGTTTGTAATTTAATTAATAGATTATAAACTTGTAACTTCAAGCTTTTTCTTCATTTCATTCAAAATTTAATTTTAGCTTCGATTTATATTTTGTAAAATTTTTTCTTGGGAAAGAGTTAAGATAAAATTTTTATTAAATACTCAATAGTTCATAACATTACTCAGGAGCTAAATACGTTAAACATTTGATATCATTCAGTTACAATAAAAAACTTAATCCATTATCCAGCTCACAATTATTAATTATTATTATTATTATTATTATAAAGTATCTTGTACCTTATTTAAAGTAAAAATTAGTAGCTAACGATGTACTATTCTTTCTTTGTCAATTGTCAATAAATTAGCGGAAGTTTTATGTAGATTTTCTATAACAGATCCAAAGTTAGCTAGAATTTTATTAATCTCAACCATTTCCATGAATCTCAGAGTAAATTTGTTCTTAGCATTTTTTTAGTATAGAAATAATTTCAAAATCAAACACGTGATTTTCATTAATTGATTGAGCAGAAAGTGCACAACAAGTTTTTACTCCACATCTTATAAATAAGATAACTGAGCAATTATACTTCAAAATTCCTAAATTTGAAAACTCACTTGAAATTTTATTTTAAAATCAATATGAAAAGCCCAAAAAAACTAGTTCTTTAATATACTATTCTAAAACTTGAACTGATTACTAAATAGTATATTTAAATATGCTCGCGTGGCTATTTTAATGTTAAATTTAATACAACAGATACCTATGCTACTACACTGTGTGATGTACTGTCATGTTTGGGTACTACTCAAACTGTATTTAGTGCTACGAGAAATACTATCTGCCCAGACGACATTTTCATCAATTTTGCTATACCGATTAGCAATTCAACAGTACTTGATATGGACTTTTCGAATCAGGTCAGTCATTCAAAATGCATTTACCAAAGATGCACTCATTAAACATAATAACGTCATTGATAGGCCAATCATTTTAAATGGATCTCATAAGTTATTTGGTTTCTTAATATCTGTAATTGGAGTTTTCTTGAAAATGAAAATTTCAGTAGTGATAAGTTTAATACTTTTGTAGATACATTTATGACTCCTTTTTAATAGCAATTCTTTTAGTATCCAGAAGTTATGATAATAACAAAATGTATGATAAGGTACCTTCAGAACTGACTACTTTAAACAAATGAAAAATAGTTTTCGACATCAATATAGAAATGCTATTAAAGAATTTAATAAAGTCGCAGAAATTATCCAACTAACTTTAATCTATATTGTTTCCTTTTTAATTAATAGACGTTTCGCCTTAATATTAAGGCTTCATCAATACATGATACAATCAATTAATAACAATTATACAAAAATACATGATTTCTATAAATGATTGTCTCATTAACGATAAACGACGAAGAACACAATTACAACTAGTGATAATGATTACAACGTAACGGTAAAATAACTGACAGATGACAGCATAAATTAATTCACCATTAGTGTAAACAACAATTTTTTTTTAATTTTCCAACACTCACCTGATTTTCCAGATAATTCAAATGGCGATTTTCATCTATAATTTTTGCACTGTTTATCCCACATTGACGCATTTGCTTGAGAATGTTTCCTGGTCAATGGATTAGATGGCGATTTGCTATGCAACTACCCCAGGTTTTTATAGAACATTTACAGCAAAGAATAGACACCAACTACAAACGCATAAATCCATATATGTTGAATATCGAAGCAGCTCATTTCGACGCAGCCACTTCGACGCCGCCATCTCGACACCGCCGCTTCGCCGCGGAATCATCTCGACGCGAACTTATTCCGATGCGAGGCTCATCTAGACGCGAGAGCTTATCTAACGCGAGCTCATTTCGACGAAAGTTTATTTATTATTATTTAATATTTAATATATAAGCTTTTGTCTTAAAATGTAGTATGTACAATGCCATGAAAAAATGCCGGGGAATGAAAGCTGCAAAAAAGGCCGAAGGAAAAAATAGCGTAAAGTGGTCAACTCGTCTCGATGCAAGGTCATCTGGACGATAAGCAGACAAGACTGCAATTTTGTAACTGGTACGTAGAACAAATTGGTCAAAATCATAATTTTATAAAAATATTATTTGGACGAACGAAGCACCAATCAGTAGTGACCGAATTTTTAATAGACATAATAACATTTACTGGGTAAATGAAAATCCCAATTTAAGGTTGATATTCAGCGCTAGCGTCTGTTGTTGTCTTATTAGTGGTAGAATTTTTTACCACATAATTTTTACTGCTGCACAATATTTAGACATTCTGCAAAATGCCTTAGAAGACTTTCTGGGCGGACTGCCACTAGCCTTTCATGAGCGACTGATTTATCAGCACACAATGCTAACCCCGTTCGAAATTATTAAAATGGGTGATTTCCGAATAAATACCTGATCTTTAGTATGGCCACAAGACCTAACGCCCCTTGATTTTTTGTTTGGGATTTTTAAAATGAAATATATTTAAAAACGAATCGAAATAGACAAAATAGCAAAATTAATTAAATACTCCAGTTTTTGAATATTGTTGTTTTAAGATTATTTATAACAAAATTATTGTTTTTAAATGTAAATTGAAACAATAAGAGGTTAAACAAGCTTTTATTGTCATGACATGGTGGTTAATAAATAATTCTAAAAGCTGAGATTTCTAAACATTTAAAAACTATAAAGAAATTTTTAATTTTGAAGAATCTCAAATAATCGTTTTAACCACAGCATAGTATACATATTTGAAAAGTAAAAAATAATTGCTGTTTTTATAAACCACAGCCAGCTATGATTGCTATTTCAAAAGCAAAAGTTTGGTTCATAACCTCCAACGTTTGGAGG